>PXOB01000248.1:0-62320 GCA_003012115.1 Trichothecium sympodiale
CCCCCCCCCCCCCCTTCTCTTCGTGTCGCTGGTTGGTCACCATGGTCAGCGAAGTAGGGATTTGTAATAATCCACCGAGTACCTGAATCATCACATCACATCTTGGGCTTTTCGCAACCCCGCACTGATCCCGATATTTGTTGGAAATCTAGGCCGTGGCCTTCCACAGACTTCCGATCAATCAGTGGCAAATTGTCAACGGCAGCAGAAGAAAGTTTAGGAGCCTTTTTACATCTTCATGGTGAATAAACTCTTCTATACAGAGTAGAGTGCATATTATCTCTCAGAGTTGGAAACTTTCATAGACAAGTCTTGCCAAGGTACGCTTCCTAGGAATAGAAGATGCAGCAATTTGTTTTCTTCAGTCTTTTTCTCTCACTTCCTTTGTAGGTTCGCAGCTCTCAAAGCCGCCATCTACAACAACTCACCTTGACAAGTGGCGGCAACAAATTGTCACAAAATGGTATTACTGGTCATTCAAAGTATGGTATCATAGTTACATACATCTCCTCCATTATTTACGGCCGTCAAAGACATCGCTCCATGTGGCGTATTAAAAATGTTCTTACAACAGACTCTCATACTTATCCAACCCCGATTTCTGCTGTGATTGCTGCTGCTGCTGCTGCTGCTGCTGCTGCATCCCGCTCATGGAACCCATCCCCATGGGTTTGTTCTGACTCATGCCACCGCCCGCTGAACCCCATGCCATTTGCTGTTGCGGGTTCGAAGCAGGTGGAGGCGCGATACCGAAACCTGACCCCGAGGAACTTCCTGGCGGAGGCGCTAGGGAGAATGAAGTCCCGCGATTGTCAGCCATTGTCGGCCTCTGTTGGCCTTGTCCCATGGACATGTTTGACATGGAGGTGTTCATAGACCCCATTGCCGAGCCGAACGAGGCAGATGAGCTCATCGAAGAATAGTTGGGTGTGGCCTGAGAATGACTGGGTGCTGTCGACGCCCAAGGGTTCGGCTGCGAGCCCCCCACCGCCGCAGTAGACCAGTTTATGGACGATCCGGTAGAAGTTTGCGACAGAGGCGGCGGCGGCGGCTGGAACGCTGATGGCGTTGGCTTCAGAGGTTGACTAAATTGTGTTGCTGACGGCGTCAACGACTCAAATCGAGCGAGATCTGGAGTCACGGTTCTGAAGCTTGACTGTTGGCTTCTCACATTACTAGCCTGGGTCAGTGGGCTGGCAGGTTGCGAGGGTGTTGGCGTTGACCAAGAGAAAGAAGGCGCTTGAGGGGTGCTCGTGCCTGATCTTGAGGCAGAGGCAGTTGCTGGCGTATCATCCCACCCGAACCCATTATTAGCAGATGTTGAAGTCCGTGCCGATCTCCCCTTGACCAAAGTCTCAAAATCGTCCTCTGAAGCCCCATTGCTTGAGTCGAAGCCTGTGCCGGTGACACCACCGAAGGAGAGGAAGTCCTCATTGGCACCCGTCGAAACTGATGAGTTGCCGTTGAGCTCCTGTAGCTTCCTAGTCTGCTCCTCTTCAACCTTCTTCGATAATAGTTTAATCAGCTCCATGAAGGTTTGAAATTGCTTGAGGTTCAGCAGTGGCCCCAGGCTCATGCTCCACAAGATGGGGAGGATATCCATGGCAACGAATTCAGCATCAGCAACTTGGCCTACAATGCGGAGAACGTTGAGCGCAGCAATCATGACTGCGGGCTCCTTTGTCTTGATACCTTTGACAAGCGGCACAATCTTCTCCTGCATCGTATACTTGTCAAGTGCTGAAGAAGATGAAGCTTTCTGCTTCGTTAATCCATTGAGGCCGTCATCTGCCGCAGCATCGACTGAGCCGCCGCACAAGATGACGAATGACTGCAAGCCCCTGACTTTGATTGCTAAACTGTTTGTCTTGCTGAAGACCGTCGCAACAGGAGGGAACAGCTCGTTTTTGATTGTGCTAAAGTCTAGAACTGGCAAGATGCCCGGCAAGCTTCTCAGTGCAGCATCGACGATAGAATGTGTTGGACACTCAATGGCGGCCATGACAACAGGTAAAATATCTAGCAATGGAGATTAGAGACGAGCCAGCTTGAAAGTGACTCTGTTAGAACTTACCATCCTTAAACTCTGCACCATTGCAATTTTCTGCACACACTGCAAGATTCTCCAGAAACACCATAAGCCCGGCATCTCGCGCCGAATCTTTTTCTTGCCCTTGCTTTGGTGCGTTCAGGAAGATCTCTTTTAGCGCAGGTCGGACCTTGTCAGCAAAGGCACGCCGTGACGAGGGTAATAGACTGATGATCTTGAAGATGTTTTGCAGAATCAGAGACAAGAGGTCTCTGTCTTTGAGCTCCTCGAGTAGTGCGGGAAGAAGCTTCTTCTCCATGACAGACTTTGGGAATGATGGGAGAACCTTGTTCAGACCACGCAAGAACGAGCTTTTCTCATTGGGAGTCTTGGCCGGGAACGAATCTAGGAAACGAATGGTAGACACGAGAATGTTGTCAAAGTATTCGCTCTCCTGAAACTCCTTTGCCGTCATGCGCTGGGCAGGTCTCCTGGTAATAAGTCTCGGCAAGACATTATTTGACAGATCCTTTGGAATTGGACGTTTGCAAAGGAACTTATTTGAGGCGGACGGAACCGTAGACGAAGATGTGAAAATTCTCTTGTATGAGGACAGGCTCCCGTGGCAATCGATGGGAGATCGGTGAGGGGAGTTGTAGAGCGCCACGGACAGGAGGCCTAGCGAGAACATGTCCGCAGATGCAGTCAAGTTGTTGTCCATGACAAAATCTGGTGACGTGTAGTCCAGGTTCAACTGGACAAACTTCGGTAACCGGGGGTCACTGTTGAGGACCTCGAACAAGTTGATGCCTTGTATTGATGTCGGCTTTGTAGAACCTTCGTATGGGCTGCAGTAGCCAAACCCGCTTAGTTTCCAGTCGGACTGTGGCCATCTTGTTAGTATTCTACGTTGCGATCAACGGTGTGATGTTTTCGACGCACCTTTGCATTGATAAGAACTGCATCTGGCGTCAAGTTGCCGTGGAGGAGCCCCGCATGCTCGTGCAGAAACTCGAGGGCCTTGCTGACCTGCAGCAGACCCTTCTGTATCTCCAGTTCATCGATCTCCAGTTCCCGCCTTCTCCGCACACCATCAGCATCCTCGGTCACGAAGCGGCTTCCTCTGCCTCCAGGTCCTCCAGATCGTTCTTGCTCATCCTTCTCTTCCAACGCGCTAGCAAGCGACGTTGTCACCGCCTCTGTGACGAACTGTAGCCCACCGCCCCTTGTCTCTTCCACCGGCTCTACCAGCTCGAGGATACTTGGGTGCCTCAGCTTGGCCAGACTCGAAGCCTCCTTCTTCAGCCGCTCGACGACCTCCTCCACGGCCCGCTTGAAAGCCGCGGCCCCAGACCCGCCCAACGAGTTCCCATGGGCGCTGAGAGACTTCTTGTCGAAGACGAAGACGCTGTAGGGCTTGCCCGTGGACTTCTTCTTACAGTCGTAAATCTGCCATGGACCAGCGGTTGATGTCGGCTTCGAGGAGATGGAATAGTTGCCCGAGATGTTGGTCGCAGATATCGACTTGAGCGCCGAGGAGAACATTTTTGTTGCTTTCACGGCGGGATCTGATCGAGTGCTGCACGGATCATGTCGAGGTGGCCCGGGGGTTCGGTTGCAAAGGTTGTATGTACGGAGTATGGAGTAGTACGGGACAAGTTGCGATTGTGCGCCAGATGAGCGCTCGGGAAGTCCGCTGATACCGGAGGTTGAGCCGCAAGTAATGAGCCTAGAAGTTTTGCAGTTGCTGTAAAGGTAGCACACTGCGTCGTGAAGTTATGGTTCAAAGAGCAATTTCAGGATTCTGATAATTGATATGTTGGCTGATGCGACGCGGCATTCAAGAAGCCACCAACTACGGAGTACCTGCCTAGGTAAGCTCTTTGGCCTGATTCAGACCCTTGCGGCTAAGGCAAGCGCGCCGCCCCTCCCTTGGTGTGGCTGGATGTGGCTCACCCGAGCTCCACCCGTCCCATACATGTACGGAGTACTCCGTACTCCAGATCGACATCTTACGCATCGACGATCAAGTACGTTAGAGGAAAAACAATAGAAAGAAAGAATATTCCACAACTTTACAAATGTCATTATTAGTTATTTTGTAGTCGTAGTACTATCAGTGATCTCGATGACGCATCTGGCAAAGTCTATATACCGATGCTAAATATTATGAACGGTTTGAGATGAGTTCTATATACAAGATTGTGGACATGCGACAGGATATCTTCCGCGGGCTCTCATTCTTAAACGGCACAGAAGAAAGGAATGTAGCCGGGGTCGAGGGTACGGTATACGAAGGGCATGCCCATACTCAGGCCATTCTCGTCAAACCCACGTGAGCGAACCTCCTGGCTCAGACTCTGCATGCTGCTGAGGAAGGCCTGCGAGGCTTCCTTGGTCTCCTCATTCAGACGCGCAAGCATGCTATCCTCGCTAAAGGCACTCTGTAGGGTACGGCCGGACGTCTCGTAGAAAGGACGGTTGAAAGAGGCGATGAAGCCAATGTAGTGCACAGCCTGCTTGGCATCAGGAAGGAAAGGCAGCAGGTCGGCGACGCCCTTGGCCTCGGGAACGGGAGCGTGCAGGGCAGGCAGATGGAAGGGAAGGGTTGCCTTGGAGCCGATGGGGTCACCACCGTTGAGGGCGTGGTGGCTGACGCTGACGATGAAGCCGAAGTGAGTAAGAACCTCGACGAGGGTCTGCTTGCTCAGAGAAGACACGTCGGGGAAGTCGTGGACCTTGGCGTTCCTGGGACCCTCCTCGAACCAGCTGGCAACTTCTGCATCGGCGACAACATCGGCATCGCTGGCGTAGTAAGAGTCGACGAAAGAGGTGAAGAAGGTCTTGTACGTGTTTTGGATCTTGTTGGCATCGTCGAAGAAGGGGAAATGTTTGAAGGGATATTCGCCATTCTCGTTGATGAGGCCACGAGCCTGCAAGTCATTGTGAAGGTATCCAGCCTGGTAGCGACCCTCAGTAGGCCACACCTCAGTGACGTAATCGCGGCAACTTGTCATTCGGTCAGCGCTCAGCCTGCTTAGGTTATCATTTTCATTTCAACTTACCCGACGTTGTTGACGTACATCAACTGGTCCCAGTGACCATCGGGGTTGAAGCAGAGCCACTCGCCAACACTATCGAACATTGTTAGTGTGTGCCTTTGGGTACCTGTTCTTCTTTTTTAAAACATACATTCGTGCGGAATAGCCTTGGAGCATCATGCGGTCAAGAAGAATCATGATAGGGTGATTCTGGCTCAGCGTATGGAGCGCAGCCTGGTGAACGGCCTCGGATACGTCATGGCTGATGACGAGATGAAGCATCTGAGCGTGGAAAAAGTCGTTGACGTTGAACATCATCTTGGCAAGAAGCCAATCGTTTTCCTCATCGAGCGGGGTGTAGATCAAATCGGAGCCAACGTTTGTCTTGATGGCCAGGGGCAGGAAGTCCTTGGATTCAGGATGGATGTAGAAGTAGGCCGAGCACAGAGCACCGTAGCGAGCAGGCTCGAGAGTCGTCTTGGGGTAGGCATCTTGATACTGGTCTGTACAGTGTTAACTTTTTTCTTTCTTTTAGATTCCGTCCAGGTATCTCGACTTACGATCGACATAGAAAAGGCTGCCAGAAGCCTGCAGCTCTTCAAGGGATGCGCCGGCAATCTCGCTGGCCTCTTCAAGCTGAAAAGGCAGCTCGGCTCCGGGAGCAACCAGCTTGACCGGATAGGGATTCTGGCTCAGACGTTCCATGCTGAAGAGTAGGTCCTGAGTGTAGTTGGTCATGATACCAGGAGCAGTGCCACGGGCATTGGACTCTTTCCATTGGTTTTCATAGAGGACAGTGACATAATCCTCCATGCTGTTGAGACCACCAGCCTACAGATGTATTGTGAGTTTGAAACGATGACAATGACAGAGTTAGGTGGCACTTACGGCAGTGATGGCAGCCTGGATAGCCTCTACGTCTTTGGCCGTTCGGCTATCAATCTCATCGCGGTCCACGCTCCAGAGGTCCATATCGGCCTCATGAAGAGCATTGCCCAAGGTACCATTGGGGAAAGGGGCGGCTTCGCCAATCAACGAGGGGCCATAGACGAAACCCTCGGCGCGGGCTTTGACAGCGGCGGCACGCTCCTCTGGATTAGGGTCATTTTGAGGAATAGAGGCCGGAGTAGTGCTCTGGCGAGCAAAGATGGATGCCGGCTGGGGGAGAGCCGTGGCAACGTTGGCCAAGGCACCTAGAGCAAGGGCAGCAGATCGGGTGTGCATCTCGGGGATGGACCGGTAGCTACCGAAGATGCGTAGTTGTAGAAAGGGAAAGACTAGGGCTTAAAGAAGGACTGCGATACTGAGAGAGGAAGACCCATCTTCAAGGCTGGGGAGGAGGGGCTTTCTACGATATTTATTCATCAGGGCCTTGTCGAGATTTTGCTTCCTCGTATATGCCATGGCCGAGGGGTTTATTCCCGGATCCATGCCGGAGGGTAAGAGAGAGGCCGGACATGAACGCACGGAGTAGTCATTCCACATTCTGCCCTCTCCAGGCTCCGATTTGAAGTGAGAAAAGAGACAAGCTGCAAGTTTGCTCCTATCAGTTCTGTCGCATCAACCCTTGAGCTTATGTCTTATGTTAGCAGTGTAGCACTGACATGCTAAGCCTCGAGGTTTCTCTTAGCTAATTGTCTACGCATGGACCACATAGCGCGTCTGATTGAGGCTACAGAAGGGCTAACTCCAGAAGGATCGAGTACAACAAGTATGCTGCCTGGATATAGACAGAATACATGGGACATCATGGAACCAAATTTGCAGTCAAATGTGGATGCCCGTTTATTGACCTTGAGAGACGTCAGTGAGGGTATTTTGCAGTGCAACTTTTAGTGAGGAGTTGGCTGGGATCCTGGTCCGGCAACGAGTACCGAGCCTCGGCAGCTGGACCCTTGTTGGTCTACTTGTAGGAGTTTGTATCGTCGTAATCCGTAAATGGCAACATTTACGTAGAAACTCGATATTCGACAATGGGCAATTTCGGGGTTGCGCGACGGATCCGGCCAAAATGCTATTTGGGTTGGTACTTTGGAACTCGCCGTGGACGATCTTTCGCGCAGGGACTCTGTTTGTCTTTGGCTAGAATTCTTCTGACTGAAATGGATAAAACCCAGCCTTCGCCGAGGCTCACTAATGGGGGGAGGAGATGTGATGTGTTGTTGTTCCTAGAAATATATTTACAAGGCATATACTTCATACCATTTTGATGTTCTTTCTTTCTTTCCTTTTTGGCATCCGAGGTGCCGAGCCATCTCCGTGAAAAAAAAGAAAATTAAATTAAAATTGATCGACGCAAAACTTGGGGGAGCGGCCACATGTATGTGTTTGATGGCGCTACTGTAGTCTAACACCCTATGTACCTTGTCACGGCTATTATTAGAAGAGTCGCGAGACAGGTCCAAAAGACGTAAAAGGCAGTTCTCAGCCTATTATGATAATATGATTTCTCATTTAGGTAAAGCGAAAGGGTGGCTTCGAAGCAGCGTCCGCTGTGTTTTATGAAAGGTTGTAATCAAGAATAAAAACATCGGGTTTCTTTAAGCTGCCTGATACTTGTCCTCTCATGCAAATATGATATAGGCATTGGGTTTATCAAAGGCATCCTCTCCTACATACCGCGTTGGTGCCTGCTTTCTGAGCCGCAAGGATCATACTTTGGTTGGGGCATCAGATGCAAGAAAGACGCGTGGCTTTTGTATCCTCACGTCAACATCAATTCATGTCGAAAAGGCTGACTGACTTACGGCCATGACAGTTGACTCTAACCGAAAAACCTGGAAATATTCTGTTGACTCGCAGAAAATATGAGAGTGTTTGTCCACTGAGTAAACCTTTCATCGCCCATTGCGCCGAGCCTTCTCAAACTCCCCAGTCCTCCCTTTGTGCCATTATCCCAAGCGGTAGCATTTGAAAGTGCCGCGAATCCAGGCACTCTCTTGATTCATTGAACCCGGATCATTGCAGTCGAACGTATGGATGAGCGCATACGTTGCAGCCATCACCACCTCAAACCCCAATTCTGACGCCATTTGACAAGTACCCCGCCCCAGGTTCGGTCAACGAGGTCCCCTCAAGAAGGTTCGATCAGCGGAGAAATCGATACGATTGCTTCGTAAAGTTCCTGTGGTGGCCGCACTTTTAAGTGGTGAAGTGTGGGATAGAGTTGCTCTCATTCGCCTAGTCGGAACGTCACGCCACCACCTCCTCTTCTCAATGACGTTGATCCGATATCATGTCACAAGACCACGAACCCTCGAGGCAACAAGGGCCATCATAGTTTTGGCTCTGAATGAAAACAAATACTTAAAAGGTGCGAGGGGCCGCCCTCCCTCTTTCTTTCTGAACTTCCACACCACAAAACATCATACTAAATTCAATTGAATTGTCAACGATTAAACACCATGAGCAGCAAAACAGGCATCACGGACGAGGCGGCAATTGAAGAGTACGACCTCATTCATCAGGCCGAGCTCGAGGAGCAAAAGGTTGGCTCTATACTCTCCCTTTTTCCTCATTCAGAAGATACCAGTTGCTGACAATGCTCAGCTTCATCCTGAGGACAGCATGACTAAAACACCTCAGCCAGGTGAAAGCGGCAGCAACACTCGGAGCGCTCAGAGCAAATCCGATAAGCATGAGTCGACACTTGGCAAAGTCAAAGAGACGCTGTTGGGCAAATAGTGGCGTGCGCAGTATTTTGAGCCTCATCATCATCAGTCGTTACACTTGTTCGGAGGCTTTCACCAAGTGCATCCAACGTCGCTCAGTGTCGTTCAGTAGACTCTGCTGTATTTAATTAGTATCTATCATATGAGGCATTGCAATTGACATTTCGTATGTTCAATCGGATCGAACCCCCGCAACGCGTTGGTGTGGTCTGAAGATGCGGTACAAATCATAATGATGTTATTTCAAGTAATATGCATCTAAGCGTCACAGATGGTCGTGGTTGTCGTCGTTAGGCGGACGATATGGTCCGGTCCGGATGACGTAGCGGTGTTATTAAAAAGTCGCCGCGATCATACATAAAAGAGATATCCAGTGCGTATGGAGGGGCTATATGTAAGAATCGACACTGATACTTTACTTTATCAACTCAAGTCTTGTAAAAATCCCCTTGATGCAAAATACAATGGCTCAATCAACCTCCGACACTGTAGCCCGGTCTTGCACAGAAGAACCAGGGACGGCCAAGCCTCTATCTGTGGAGAACAAAGTCCTCAGCACTGGCGCGGCCGCAACCCAGGTAAGATCTTTCCATTAAAGAAGGGACGAAGAGACCATTTAACCCGTCCTAGAATTTTGCACCGCTCAAGAGCGTTTGTGCTCATCTGAATGCTTTCCATGCCTACGCGGATGATCCTAGCCGTTTCGTAGAAGCAAACCATTATTGCGCCCATCTCAGTGAGTATGGAAGAACTTGTCATGTGCAGGCAGCCATGTATTCTGACAATTTCAAGATGATGATGTGAGGCAATGCCTTCTCTACGATTCGGAGGGGCCTGGTGCGCGACTCATCGGGATCGAATACATGATAACCGCACCACTCTATGAATCTCTCCCGGCAGAGGAGAGGCGTCTCTGGCACTCGCACGTCTATGAAGTCAAGTCAGGCATGCTCATCATGCCCAACCGGAACGTGCCTGAATCAGCATGGGAGGTTGCCGAGAACCAGGAGATGAAGCAGGTGGTTGAGCTTTACGGCAAGGTATATCACCTGTGGCAAACAGACAAGGGACACCAGCTACCGCTCGGGGAACCGCAGCTGATGACGAGCTTTACTGCGGACGGCCAATTCGACTTTGACAAACACGTTGGTGACCGAGATAGGAGATTTGGGTCTGACTATCGACGAAAGGCGGAATCGAGAAAAGATATTCCGACGCCGGAAGTCCATCCAGGTAAGATGAGCATGTGAAAGCCGATGTTTGACCAGGACTGACACTCAGAGTGCTAGACGCTGACCAAGCATGGAAGAAAAATACCTAGTAGGAATCCCACGAATGCTGATTATTAGGTATGCAAAACAACAGGGTTGTTTGGGTTGAGCTCTTCCGATATAGGCATCAGAGAGCTCGGCTTAAGATGATGACGAACACGGTTGGCCCTAAGAAAAGCCATGTTTATATGTAGTACGGTGTAATTGAATTGACCAGGCAACGTATATTTCTGATTTAGAAGAAATTTAAATGTCCATACAGTAGCCACATGTCCTCAAGATAAGATCAATGCTGTAAAACAACTCGAACATGTACGACGATATATTATATATTATGTGGTATCAGTAACCTCCTGCGCCAGAAAGGATCTCGGACGGACCCACGCGTTCGAGATGGAAAGCTGGAGAGCGCTTAGCTTCGGCGGTAGAAGGTCCTGGCTTAGTAGATCCAACCCAGCATGTGGTAAGAAAGACGCTGGAAAAGGGTTTGTAAGGGTGCTAGCGACAAGCCCGATACCCGCTAACGGTAGTGGGGTGAAGCTCTCCATGCTAACGATATGCAGGGCAGCCGCCTCCGATAGTGCGCCGATGGATGCACCCGCCCTGCGGGCATTTTTTGTGTAAATACTTTTGATTGGGACTGGATGGACTGCGTCTTGTCTAATCCCCCCCTTCTCCGAATATAAGACTTTGGCCTCTTTCATCTGTCTGAGGCGCGAGTTGCTTATTTGGAAATTGTGCTTGACGACTTCTCTTCCTTTCCCCAGTCGTCTTTTCCCTCCTAGAAGACTCTTGGAAGATCTCCTTCAACAGCAAGGGTTGTCGAGTCGAGTTGACGGATTGCATACACCGACGCAACACCGACTCGTTGCGGCAATGAGACCTTTCCTTCGCTCTCAAGTCGCTCTGCGAAATACGGCTCGAGCTGCCAGGACCTTGCCAGCATGCCGTACCTTGCGCCCCTTCAGCGTCAAGGCTGAGGCCGCCCAGGCCACCAAGCAGGCTGGAATCGATCCCAAGAAGCTGTCCATCACCAAAACTTCATCGCCGAGGCAGATCAGCAAGCCCGAGGACCTCGTTTTCGGCAAGGAGTTTACCGGTAAGAACGCATCAGCGGTAGAGCTATGAATAGGCAATTCGGAACTAACATCTCTCTGCTGCTCAGACCACATGCTCACGATCGAGTGGAACAAGAACGATGGATGGCAAAGTCCCCAGATTGTCCCCTACCAGAACCTCTCCCTGGATCCCGCCACTTGCGTTTTCCACTATGCCTTCGAGTGCTTTGAGGGCATGAAGGCCTACAAGGACACGCAAGGCAAGATTCGTCTGTTCCGCCCCGATAAGAACATGGAGCGTCTCAACAAGTCGGCCGCCCGTATTGCTCTGCCTACCTTTGAGCCTACCAGCATGATCGAGCTCATTTCGAAATTCGCCGAGCTCGAAGCCAACCAGATCCCTGACCAGCGCGGCACCTCTCTTTACCTGCGCCCCACCATGATCGGAACCCAGGCTACCCTCGGCGTCGGCCCCCCAGGTTCCGCCCTTCTCTTCGTCATCGCCTCCCCCGTTGGTCCCTACTACCCCACTGGCTTCAAAGCTGTGTCCCTCGAGGCCACCGATTATGCCGTCCGCGCCTGGCCCGGCGGTGTTGGTGATAAGAAGCTCGGCGCCAACTATGCGCCCTGCATCGTGCCCCAGCAGCAGGCCGCTGCTCGCGGCTTCCAGCAGAACCTCTGGCTGTTTGGCGAGGAGGAGTACGTCACCGAGGTCGGCACCATGAACATGTTTGCCGCCATCAAGGACAAGGAGACTGGCCAAAAGGAGCTCGTCACCGCCCCTCTCGACGGCACCATCCTCGAGGGTGTCACCCGTGACTCCGTCCTTGCCCTCGCCCGCGAGCGTCTTGCCCCTGAGGGCTGGAAGATCAGCGAGCGCAAGTACACCATGAAGGAGCTTGCTGACGCCGCCAAGGAGGGGCGTCTTCTTGAGGCTTTCGGCGCCGGCACTGCTGCCATTGTCAGCCCGGTTCGCAAGATCTCGTGGAGGGGTGAGATTGTCGATTGCGGCCTGAAGGAGTCGGAGGAGTCTGGTGAGATTGCTCTCAAGATGAAGGGCTGGATTGAGGGTATTCAATACGGTGATGAGGAGCACGAGTGGAGCTACAAGACCTCGCAGTAAAGTAAGAGATGTAAAAAGGTCTGGTAGGATTTGTTAAGAAAGCGATTTGGATTGCATATAGAAAGAGACACCTAGATTGCTCAATGGCACAAAAAGAATACCCAGTATCATATCCACACCGTACTTGTGATGATGATTACATTGATGGCCATCAAGCGAGACGGCTACGGACACAGTGACAAAAGGACTGCATAATGTATCATGATTCAACATACGAAAAAGTATCCGTTCTGATCTAGCGTTGGCGGAACCCGCAGCGAATCTTCTCCGTGGCAAAGAGAGAGGCCAATGTGCAAGAGGCCAATGTACAAACAAAGATGGTAAGGCCGGGGCTTTCCAAAGCCTCCGCCGCTTCCCCGGTAAAAGAACATCTATTCCCTTTCTATCGTATCCCGTGAAACCCAGTTGTTAAGCTGTTCTCCCAACGTCGCCTTCCTCCCTTTCCTCTAGTCCTTCTTCTCGCTCGCCTCGGGGTCAGGCAGGATGCCCTCGGCTTCTAACCTCCTCCGTGCCTCCTCCAGGGCCCATGTTGAGACGCTGGTGAACCAAAGTCAGTCATGCTTAGCAAAGGGGCAAAATGGCGCAGGGATGGGATAGCCTCTGGACATGTCCACTTGCAGCAGCGCATATTTCTCGGCTTTTCAGAAGAAAATATATGCCCGGCCAAGCGAATGATCCTTTCCTGCTAGAGAGGCTGTACTCACGTAGTATCAGGCTTAAATGCAAGAGCGATGCCCGTGGCAATCAGGCTGCCGCAGAAGATGTACATGGGCCATTCCCAGCCCTCGGGCTCGGGCTTCTCCCCAGGCTTGACACCCCAGAGCCAGCCGGTAGGGGGGTCGAAGGAGGAGTGGCCGCCACCTTGTCGTCGGGTCGTCATGGAAAAGCTTCTGCTGGGGACCACGGGCTGGCGGACGAAGCGCAGGGCGCGCGCGGCGGGCGCTGCGGCGTTGCGGATAAAGACCATTTTTTCAGTGTATGCCTGCCGGTTCGGTGCGTGTACGATGGGCAGTTCAAAGGTCAATTGACGGGTCTGGGGTCGTCGTGGCAAAGAGAACGGATATGTCTTCGGTATATAGGTGAGTCGTCAAATCCTTGAGGTTCGATGGCAGTCGTGCCTTCTGCCGGTGTCCGGAAAGCAAGTCACGTGAACTGGTAAAATCCCCTTGGTCCAGGTCAAGTTCCCCCCCTCCGCCCGCGCGCCGCTCAACCGTTTAATGTGGTGGGCTGGCTTGATGTCCTACTATCCTACCCCCCATTCTAGCACTTCTTCTCCACTTCACCCCATTCATTCACTGTGAGATCGACACCACCGCTGGCATCATAGCTCGCTGCAGGCCTGGTCATCCGAATGTTTTTAGCTGCCTCGGGACCAATCGTGGCGTACCATCATCACCCGCTGCCAATCTCGTAAATCTCGCGCGGGATGGCCTGGCCTGGCAAGGATGAGTAGATCTACCAAATCTTAGATGCAATGGTACGCTTGCACGCATGGCTTTGCGCAGGATTGTGAAACGCTTATTCTCCCTAATCTTCATGCAAGGCTTCCTTGATGTTTGTGCATATTGTTCGCGGCCTTTTCTTTCCTTAAGTGTGGTTGCTAGCTTACTTTGACGCTCCTTTTTTTCTTTGTTAGCAAGCTCCTTTGATAACGGATACCAGTCGCTTGCGGAAAATGCGCTTGGTTCAAAGCTCTGCCAGTCAGTGTGGCTCGGCGGTGGACGAGGAGAGGGCTTCAGAGCAGCCAGCACCTCCTCCACTGAATAGAGACTATCTGACAAACCCGAGACGACCTGGGCTAGGGCCGAGGAGCTTATCTGCAACCAGCGTGGCCCAGGTCGAGGGCATGATGTCCGCGGAAAAGATGGATACAGAAACCTTTGGCGTCAATGAGCTCAGAGATGGGTTTTTTGACGCCATGTACCTCAAGCAGTCTGACTTGCCACCTGGGGATATTGGCGAAGACATCAAAGACGGACTGCCTGACGAGTTCAAACGAATATCTCCCACATCACCCGGACGATACCTCTCTGTTCAATGGCAAACGTTGCGTTCTATCATCGTAGAGCTTATAACGACAAGGGCTGGTATTCGGCTGATAAAGGCTTTCTTAGCTTTCTTTTCAGCCTATGTACTTTGCCTTGTTCCCTCCGTGAGAGACTGGTTGGGGAGATATCATTATGTCATGCCCTTGTCTGTCATACTCAACCACCCGTCTCGTACCATAGGATCTCAGTTGGATGGTGCTTTCCTTACCATTGCAGGAACAGCAGCTGGGCTCGGTTGGGGTGTCATTGCCCTGCTCCTCTCTACTTCGACATTAGCTGCCAGTGCGGGATATGGCGGTGTTCTGGCTCTCTTCCTGGCCGTGTTTATGACGACAATTGCATGGATGCGTTCATTCTTCATCAGGTTTTACCAAGGCGTGCTCTGCGCTGGCATTGCCATCACGTTTACCTGTCTCGCTGAGACGAATGATCGTGATGTCGCATGGGATAAACTGAGAAGCTATGGCATCCCTTGGGTCCTGGGACAAGTCATCGCCCTAGTGGTCAACTGCTTGATATTTCCTGATGCAGGTGCACGGCCCTTGGCGAGGATGATTCATGAGTTCTTTAGCGTTGCGCAGGTGAGAATTCTATATGCATTCCGGGGTCAATCATTGCTCTAACATAGTTAGTCTGCGCTCATTGTCCCTCGGCCTAGAGATCAACGAGTAAGGAGAGACCTATCCAAGTGCTACATCGAAGTCGCTCAGGCGTACCGAGATATGAGTATCGACGTGACTGTCACGAGGTTTCGACCCGACGATGTCCGTGATTTGCGCTACCTGATGCAAGGCGTGATCCGAGCTTTGCTGTCGATGGAAACAGAGACATACATGTTTGGCAACTTGGAGTCCGATCAACCTGAGCCTGTGCCCGAGCCTGTACCCATCACGATCAATTCTCCATTTCCTTCTAGTGAGCCAAACATGACGTTCGTTGATACGGAAGATGCGACTCGCAAGGTCATTACATTCCTTTCAGGCCCGACCAAAGATATGCTGAAGAGTATGGGAGAAGGCCTCAGCAGGAGTGACGCCGCACTCATGGAACTCTCTGGTTATCGCAAACATCTTGGCCCACCCAAGGATGTGTCATCAGATATCGGCCCCATGCAGGCCCGCCTCAAGGCTTGCATGGCCTCTTTTGCGGCCATGGAGTCGACCCTCCTAACCTCGGGCGAGCTGCCACCGGCCTCCATTCAAGACTCTGACGTCGTTCGCCTCTTTGTCTTTGCTCGACACGTCCGCGAAGCAGCTTCAGCCGTGCAGAAGCTTCTTGTCAAAGTTAACTACATGCAGCACATATCCGACTGGCCAAAGGTGCATCTCCCGTCGTATCCCTTGTGGAAGGCGATCTATAGAATCAATGCACAAGTCAGGCATGATCGGGGTGGCATCACAGCCGGTTCATACCACAGCACGTTTAAGCAGATTGGCGAGCTACTAGACAAGATAGCTTCCCGAAAACATCAACCGTTGTCTCGCCTCAGGGAGAATCCTTCCGAGTCCACTTCTGACTCAGAAGATGATATTGAGGGAACCCGTGCTACAATGGACGCCAAAGCGGAGGGTGAAACGGAAGCTGAGAAGGTCGGCATTGGCTATAATATATGGAGAGTTCTCCATAGACTTCAGGGTCTCGAGAGCAGATACGCCTTCAAAGTGTGTCTTGTCTGCTCCCTCCTTTCTGTTCCGTCCTATCTTGACTTTGACCATGATTGGTGGGACAGATACGAAGTATGGTGGGCCGTTTCAATGAGCTGGATTATGCTGCACCCTCGTGTTGGAGGCAATGTGCAAGATCTTTGTGTCAGAGGTTTCTCGGCTATTCTTGGTGCTGTGTGGAGCGCTACTGCGATAGCTGCTGGTGACGGAAGCCCGTATGTACTGGCAGTATTTGCAGCCATCTACATGTTGCCGATGATATGGCGCTTCACACAAAGCGCCCATCCTGTAAGTCGTAATTTGCTGACGATGAAGATGTGCGCACGCTAACATAAACCTCCATAGCGTTCTGGTCTTGTGGGTTGCTTCTCATTTACGGTGATATCACTTGGGTTACACAATAACCAGTCTGATACGGCAACTACTATCCTAGCCTTTATTAAAGGACTCTCTTTTTTTGTCGGTACAACGGTCCCTATCATTGTCAATTGGTTCATATGGCCATTCGTGGCCCGCCATGAGCTCAGGTATGCTCTCTCTTCAATGCTCTTCTTTATGAGCATCATGTATCGAAGTAAGACAGCCCCGAGCCCCTGAAACGCACACGTAGCATTGACAAAGCTTGCAGATGTTGTGGCAAAATACGTATATTACCAGGCCGGCCAACCCCCCACAGAGTCAGATATTCACAACTCCGAGATGCTAGAAGGACGCCTGCGCGAGGGTTTCGTCCGTATCCGCCAGCTTCTCGTGCTGACCCGCCACGAGCTGCGCCTCCGCGCCGCCTTTGATCCCTTGCCGTACTCGGCCCTCGCCGACGCCTGCGAGAGGTTCTTCGACTACGTGATTGCCGTGCGGCAGTCGGCGTTGTTCTACAAGCCTGAGACGATAAGGGACAATAGGCAGGCGGCGGAGAAGCTGATGGGGTACCGTAGAGACGCCGTCGCTGCTATCATGGGCAATCTGTATATCCTCGCAGGTGCTTTGCGCTCGCAAAGAAAAGTTCCCGTACGTTCGGAACCTCGATATCCTTCCACCGATTACACAACTGGGAGATATCCAGGGTTGCAGGTAACTAATCTTCTTCAAACAGAAATATCTACCCAGCGCAGTAGCTGCCCGCAAGAAGTTCCTCGACCGCGTCGCCGAGATCGGTGAAGAGACAGGCAGTGGACTGAAACGCAGCATGTCAGCCAAACGGCGGCAGAAGTGGAGCGACATATACAGCTACTCCTACAACGAAAGTCTGACCGGATGTGTTGCCCAACTAGAAGAGCTGGAGAAGTACACGAAGCTGATAGTTGGGGAACAAGGGTCAGTTTCATTCATCTCCTATCAATATCACCAATCAATCACTGCGTGCTAACCGTTGAATTAGGTTCGATGACGAGTTCCGCGACGAAAATGATGAAGAAGCAGATTTGCTACAAGGACAACGCCATGATTCATGATATTGAAAATATTCTGAATGCCCATAGACCATAATAACCCGCTTACCTGCTCAACGCCTATCCAATGTTATGTTTCCAAAATCCATCATATCCCAGACTAGTGCGTGTATCCCAAAAGTGCTATTTCATGCTAACTGCGCATTCCATTCAATATGCGCCATTGGTCATTTCATTCAAGATGTCCCTTATGATTGGTTTGTTCTTCAGCAAGGCTCTATCACCAATTGTAGCCCTCTTTGGCGACGGTCTTCGGTTTTCCTTCCCTGGTGCGCCGCCTTTGAATGTTTTCTTTGGCGATAGGCCGGCCTTGCGCGGCGTCTTGGCCTTGGGCGTTGGGCCCATCGTGGTAGTCTGTGTCGCAAAGTCTTCGAAGTGATGACTGTGTAATGCATCGGCAGGGAGGTTGTAGATCCAATCGCGTTCTTCCATCAGCATCATGAATTTGCTGAGCATATTCTCCTTGCCACTGCCCTTGAGTGTGCCCATGCTGCCTACGACAAGAAGCTTTGTCTTTGCGCGGGTAAAGGCAACATTGATTCTTCTCCAGTCCTTCAACAGATCTCCAATATTGCAAGCATCATTGCTTCGAACAAGACTGAGAACAATGACCTCCTTATCTCTTCCCTGAAATCGATCCGTTGTATGCATTTCCACGCCGGGCCGACCCTTCAACTCGTCTTTGAGCATGAAGAGCTGCGAGCGATAATGGGTCATGACACCAATTTCTTCGCTGGGTACACCAACGGTGAGAAGGCTGTCCACGAGCTGCGAAACGATACGGACCTCGGCCGAGTTGACAATACGCTTGCCATGTGCCTCCTCTCGTACGGCAGGTTGAAGCGTGTCAGTGTTAACGAAACGAACGCGAGCCTCCCCCTCGAGCAAATCATACAGCCAACATCGAGATGCAGCAGCCCCGGTGCAGAAAGATCGGGGCGTGCCTGGCTGTGTGATCGACACGGCGTCATAATGTCTTTGCCTCAGAGCCATCATGTTGGGAACTTCGAGCTTACGCTTCTTCAAAGCCTCAAAACCACAACGTAGCTTGCCTTGATAGATCAGGGTGTTGCTGAGAGTCATGATATCCTCACACATGCGGTACTGATGCTCGAGGTTGACAACAGATTGTGGGTGGATATCCGATAGAAGCTTGAACAAGGATACGTCAAGTCCTCCTAGGCGGGCTTCCTCGTTTTTCACGACAGGAGGAAGTTGGTTGTGGTCTCCCACCAACACAAATGTTTTCGCCATACGAATAGGTCCGGCGCAGATGGGCAAGGTTATCTGAGAAGCCTCATCTACGATGCAGTAGTCGAACGATCGCTCATTGAAGACATGATGATTGATGCCGAGACAGGTCGTGGCTACGATCGGTGTTCCATGCCAAGCATCTCTGATTTCATCGAAGGTGTTCTTCGGTAGACTCGCAAGGTTTGCAAAGTCGTGCACCTCGGGGTGAACCTTGGCAGGTGCCCCTAACCTCAAGATGGGAATATTATCCGTTTTGAGCTTGAGAAGGATATTGTCGACAGCCGTATGCGTGTGTGAGGTAAGAAGCACACTCTTGCCCTGAGAAACGAGGGCTCGGATGATGTGGGCTATAGTAGTTGTCTTGCCTGTGCCGGGCATGCCGAGAACCAGGGCATAGTCTTGAGCACTCATGACCTTCTCAATAGCCTTCTTCTGATCAACGTTCAGAGACTCTCCGTCCGTGACAGAGTACTGTGTAGCGACATCTTTGAAGCGAGGAGCAACGAGATCAACTACAAGCTTTCTGGTCACGGGCGCCTGAGGAGTATCGTTGGCCATAAGCTGCACCAAGTTGTTCCTCACTGTTGCCATACCGTTACTAAACTCATCTTGGTCTAGACGGTAGCGAATTGGGGGTTCTTTGATCTTGCCCTGAGCATCATATTGTGTAGACCCCTCGCTGGCGACCTCCATGATACTAGCAAAGACTTGATTATCCTCTTCATCGAAACCAGGTTTTCGAATCCGAGCGTTGTGCAAGCGTCGATCCACAGCAACTGTGACGCGGTTCTTTTTTACCGAGGTAATATATCCAATGGCCAGAGCAAAGTGGCCTTCTTCGTCAGAGACCACAATGGGTTCCCCCACATTAAGTTCTGACTCCAAGAATGAGAAATCAGGGTTCGGAACACGCTTGACAAAGGTGTAACGGAAGCGATTGATCCTTGGGCCACCGCTATCGACAGATGCAGAACCTTCTTCGATGATAACATCCGCGAAGCACCGAGATTTCTTCTCTCGTTCATGGCTCGTCATAGTCCAGAGCTCACGCTTGTTCTTCTGACTTTCCTTCTCTTCCTTGGTCAGCAAATTCTCCCACTTGATGAAGAACTCGCGGTGCTGTGGCGTAAGATGTTTCACGAGTTCGTCAAACTTCTCCTTCATATCACTTGTTTCCCCATCGCCATCATCAGCTAAACGATGATATACAAAACAAGACGTTTTTGCATAACATTTCCCGCACATGTGCTTATTCCTGAGCATCGGCGGAAGCTGTACACTTCTCTCGCGAACGTAGCATGCGAGTTGATTGCGTTGCATGATCATGTGTCGTAGTTCGTGTCGGATAGCCGGAATACGCATAGTTTTTGAGCTTTCCATGTAGTAAAGAACGCCACAGGCGATTTCGATATCATATCGATCAGATAGCAACAGTGTGTATAGGGCAGTCTGGGCCATGTGGCTGCTGTTGGCATGCTTTCCAGTCTTTACCTCGAAAGGAACAGTCAGGTTGCGTATCTTTTGGCCGTCATCCATGGCAACCTCGATGGTGGCATCGATATTACCTTTTAACCCGTACATGGGAGACCAGACGTGTTCTTCGACATCCAGTAGCTTGGTGACAGCCATTTTCGACTTGTCGCCGCCTCTACCTTCGACAACTGCCTCCTTTTGAGGTTGAGAAGCCACGAAGGCTGACGCCCAGTGGGTTACCTCGGCCATTTTTGATTCGAGGTGTTCTCGTGCTATAGCAAGGCCGACTTTGATTGTATACAGATCTTCCAAGTGCTTCTCTGTGATACTCTCAATTACCTTTGTGAGGAAAGCTCGATCCCACTTGTTAGCTAGCAGAGCCTCCTGAAAGATTTCATGAAGAATCGTGCCATACACAAGGGGAGGCGAGGCCTCGCTCGTGGCCTTGACCCTGTCTTGGAGCACAGCTCGTCGCATGCAACCAAACGAGTCTGCGACGACTGTTGCAGAAATCAACTGATCGGGGTGCAAGATCAAAAGATTGTGAGCGTCGTCGACGATGCAGCGCCCACGATTATCGAAATCGCCGATGACATGAACATATGCTTCTGCGTGAGCTGGTGTGTCGAACCAAGACCCTCGCAAATGCACCGTCTTAATGGCCTTGCTGCCATCAGCCTGGATGAGTAGGATCTATGATGGCTCACTTAGTATATGATCTGTGTTCAGCGAAGGAAGTTTGCATACCTTTTCCAAAAGCGTCGCCCCTCTGTCATCAACGAACTCGCCGTCTAAAACATTCATCACTAAATATCGCTGAATAGTTTTGGGTTTCCTAGCGGTCTACCTCATTTTTAGTGGTGGCTTCTTGGCAGTGCTTTGCTAACGTACTGGTAGGTCGTGTTCCTGGCGCTTTGCGGATTGTGTTGCAGCCAACTCCACGGCATCAAAGTCAATGTCCTCGTCATCCAGGTCGCCAAATTCGTCTTCCAGGCCTTCGGGATCTTCCGTCGCTTTGAATGTAGGCTTCGTTTTCTTAGGGGTAATAGCCTTTGGCGGGGGCATGGTTCGTTGTCGTTGCGCACTTGGCGAAGTATTCTCCATATTTTGTACTCCATCGAATAAATCATCGTCATCAATGCCCTCGAAATCCTCAGGGAAAGTCTTGTCCATCGTTTTGGATAGCTGTGCTGGAGGGGACTCGGGTTTCGGGGCCTGAGTGGCATTGACTACGGCCTCTAGGGCCAGGAAGGTATCATCGTCGAAATCGTCGTCACCGTAGTCTGAGGAAGCTGGTTCTGCAGCCTTTGTAGGTGCTGGGGACGGTGAATGTGCAGAAGGCCTCAAGTCTCTCTTCTTGTGGGAGGGTGATCTGAGAGGATGATCCACAGCTTCTTCCTGGCTTAACCCATTGAAACTATCAGTGACAGTATCCAGGAGAGCTGTGACCAAAGAAGACTTGGAAGCAGCTTCCATTTCCCTCTGCTCTTCGTTAGAGTTGCTATAGGATTTGGTCTTCTCAATCTTCCTCCTTTTAGGCCAATTCAAGCCATGGCTGACCGATCGGCGTAAATTCGCTTTAGAATGATTGGCTGCTAATGGCTGTGGCGAAGATGACATCATAAGCTGTGCCATGGCCGGATTGGCCACGCCTTTGACAGGCGTTGTGCTGTTGACCTTGCCAAGGGAATATCGATCCCATAGTTCGAGCGTTGGATCTGCGCAAGGTGATTTGAATGCCGCCGTCAACTTCTTGACATTAACGCTAGGAGTCGTGTGCCTCTCTGTGGCTGGCGACGATATGGGCGAAGAGCTCCGAGCGCGCTTTTTGCCCTTTCGTGCTGGCAACATGGGAGACAGGGTCGTCGGTTTGTTCGTCGTATCCCACATAATTCGTTCGTTGGGCGAGGTCTGTGTATCATCTTCTAACGGAGCACCGGACTCGACCAATTCCCTCCAGCTAAACTTCGACGGAGCCGGTGTTACAGCATCGCTCTCCTTGTGTCCTTCACCCTCGTCCTTCTCGATACTTGCTTCACCATCTTTGACAGCTGGTAGGTCCCCTGTTAGGTCAACCACAGGCTCCTTATACTGGAATTTGCTGAGCTTGTTCTTCGTTTTGTCGGATACGGGCTGAAGAGGCCGTGATGGGTTCTGTTTCTGAAAATTGACCGGATTGCTTCTAGAACGCTGCCATGGTGATCGCTGCATAACTTGATTAACTGTTGAAAGTAAATAAAGGCGACGTGTAAGTGAAGACCTACCTTGGACAACCCAACACGCTCCGAATACGACTTTTGCAAAGGCATTATACAAAAATCAACCAAGAAGAAGTAAACATGCCAATTCCAATTTGACAGCACGAAAATGACCAGTGGAGTGGAAGTGGTGCCCGCGAAAGATGGTCAGTGAGTTTTAATGAATCTCGACGCGTGCTGGGGCATCGGGGGAGCGCGTCGCGACCCCACTACGCAGTTAGTTGCCTTTGCAAGTATGCTAAACACGCCCGCATTTACAGGGGGGTTGCTCCCTAGACCTGCAGGCGCTTAAAGGAGCCATTTGCGAATCACGTGCGGGCGGCGAGCAACGGGCAGCGGGCCGGAGAGCTTTATCGATAGGCGGGCATGTCGCCCGCCAGAACTCCAAACCTGCGATGGTTACATCACAACTATTATTCCATTATTCCCCAAAGGCCAGTCCACTTCCTGGCCTTTTTACCAGCACACGACCACCACGTCCAACGGTTTCACGCAACCAACCTTTGTATTCTTACCGCTTCGTATTAGAGCACCCTGTCTGCCTGAAGTCACCATGAGCAATCAGAATGATCGTCCTCATACGCCGGCGGGCCAAAACATCCGCAAACGCGGAGTAGAGCTGCTCGCCTCGGCAGAGCCTTACTTCCCCCGAGCCAAAGAACAAGCCGCGCGGGTCCTCGGCGAGTATAAGCCACCATTCTACCAGCGCGTCTTGGGGATGACCACCGCCGTCGAAATTGAGCGCACCGCAATCACCGCCTCCATCATCGCTGCCCGCAATGGTACGGATCTTTCGGATACGCAGATCAAGGCCATCGCCGAAAACACCCAGTCCCTGGCTCAGAGCAGGGCTACAGTCAAGTGGTGCGAGATCGTAGCTTGCGCAGGCGCGGCGTATGTGCGGAGAGACAAAAAGATGCATCCGTTCTTCCTAGGGAATCGCTGGACGAGGATGGTGGGTCACTCCGTACGGTTCTGCCTGTACTACATCGGTGTTGGGTTGTTCATCGACACACCTTTGCAACTGTCTGCCAATATGAGGCACACTGAGATGATCAAGCGGGACCCCAGGCTTGCGGACCTCATAATTGACAGCTCACGACCACAAGTGATGGATCGGAGAGATGGCCAGCTGGAAGCATACTCTTCAGGCAATGACAACATAGCTAAGCAAGCTGCACCAGCATGGGGATCAGAGGCGTCGAGTGTATCAGGCGCACAAGGTTCCTCCCAGGACAACAACTCATACAATCAGCCAAGCT
The DNA here is from genome assembly GCA_003012115.1 of Trichothecium sympodiale. Classification (NCBI taxonomy): domain Eukaryota; kingdom Fungi; phylum Ascomycota; class Sordariomycetes; order Hypocreales; genus Trichothecium; species Trichothecium sympodiale. The sequence continues at coordinate 23,601 of PXOB01000248.1, forward strand.
CCCGACAGTCGAGTTACAACGCTTCTCAATCACAGCCGTACCCTTCATACGGCTCGTCCCAATACCCATCTCCCTCAAACACAGAGCAGCAGCCTCAAAGCAGCTGGGACAATGACCTACCCACCTTTGATGACGGCGCCTCTCCTGTGGCGCCCTCGGCCCAAAAGCAGCCACAGTACCCTGATTACTCCCAAAACAGCAACTCCTGGTCACGTATCCGCCAGCAAGCTTCTGCTCAAGCTTCTCCCAATCAGGATAGGGATAACTGGGGAAGTGACCGCAGCAGTGGTGGCAGCAGCTGGGGAAGCAACAACAGCGGGGCGACATGGGGTTCACAGAGCCCAGAGTCTGTAGAAAAGACCCAGGCACAGCGCGAATTCGATTCGCTCATAGAAAGGGAAAGGAGAGGGACAGACCAAACGCAGAGTTCTTGGGAAAAGCGATAAGTATACGTACCATGAACGTATCTATCTATATGTAGTTTTACTGTAGAAAATTGGCACAATGCATCATTATCATAAGACGATTTGTATTAATGAAAGGCATAACGTCATATCGCATTCACAAACAATCAAACGCTGCTATCTAATGCATACCATCATGGCTTTACTGCGTCATCCACCTCCTTGGGTTCAAGTTCATTACCGTCGTCCTTCTTCTCTATGGTTGTCTCTAAGATACTTTCACCGGCCATGTTGGCAGCAAGGGTTTTTTCCTCTAGCTTTGGCTCCTGCTGACTTGCTGGTTCTGGTTGGGGCTCAGCTACCTTCTCGGGCGCTTCGTCTTTGTCAGTTTCGGCTAGAGGTGGCTGGACCGCCGGTTGCTCTTGAGACTTCGTCTCTGCCGGTGCCACTGTCTGAGGGGACGCCTCCGTGTATGGCACAGCCCCGGCTTCGGGAACCTTTTCGGGATCGGCCGGATCGACGACCTCCACCGCCTTGAAGTCGGGCTGTGCCACCGGATGCTCAACAGGCTCACCATAACCTCTAACTGAAAGTTGACCATCGTCGCCAATAGAGAATGTTGATTGAGGGAGCGAGAACGTCAATGTAGGTGCAGTTGTTTTCGCCTCCGTAACAGGAGCAGGACTCTTAGCCGGGGCGCGACGCTGAGGGCCCCTTGCTCGGCCTTTGCGGGCATCCGACAGCGGCGCCTTCTCCTGCTCAACCTGAGCTTCTTGCTCAGGTTCGGGCTCTTCCTTCTTAGCGGCTTGTGGCCCCAGCTGGAGACGCTTGTTGAGGTCGCTCATGAAGCCGGCTTGAAGGGCAGCGATTTTGCCTCCCATAGGCCGACCAGGAACCGGCGGCTTATGTTTGGGCTCACCCTCCTTTACACCCAAGGGACTCTTGCTGGGTCTCGCAGGGATTTCAGGCTTGGACTTGACATCATCTTCCGCAGTCTTAGGCTTCGGACGACTCGGGACTGCAGGTCTGTCTGCAGGATCCGGTACCTTTTTGGTCGGTCGAGTAGGAATATCGGGCTTAACGTTTTCCTCTTTCTCAGGCGATGGAGAGACTGTTGTCTCCTGGAGCAAACTCTCAGGCGTGTCCTCCCAAACGTCACGGCTAGGGAAACGCGTACCAGAAGCGGGCCTTGAAGGGTTTAGATGAGCCTGGTGAGCTGCCCAGGTAGGCTTCTCCGCAGACAGCGGTAGGAATGATGTCTTTCCTGCAGATCGACCCAGGGTTTCCTTCTCGGCCAGCTCTTCTTGGTGTTTGGCAAAGGCTTGGGCTGGGGTAATTGGCCTATCTTCGTGATGAGAGGACCGCTTTCGTTGATGCTCGGGGCTGTCCGGTGTTGACACTTCTGTAGTATAGTGTAAACTAGTGGGTGCATCTTCCCAGATATCCTTACTGGGGAAGTGACGACGGTGCTTATTCTCATCGGGCTCAACGATTGGTTCATTATCCTTCTTTGCATCTTCGTCAAACAGAGGTTCATACTCTTCGACATCCTCCAGAGGTGTATAACGAATCTCAGGGTTGGAGGTAAAATGAACACTGCTGGGACGACTCGTAGATTGACTGAGTTGGTTTTCGGCGCTGTCTCGACGCCCACGGTGAGGATGGATTGCGGGTTGTTGAACGTAATGCTTGACATCCTTGCTAACCTCATCGGAGGCAAGAATAGGAGCAGTGTAGTCGTCATTTTCATCTTCGCCGGCGTCCTCATCTCCGTAGGAACGGAATTCGGGATGTCTTGCGTCGTCGATGTGTATTGGCTCATCATTGGAACCGCCCGACGTAGTCTTGTGAAGGGGCGAAGGCTCATGGCCGTTGGTCGGGAGAGTTGCTGAGGGAGGGCGCGGTGACCCCATGCGAGATGCATATTCCTCGCTAGCTTGGAAAGCGACTTCATCGGTGGGTGTCCCACGCATATCAGGCGTGGTACCTAGAACTTGGTCAGTACAAAGCTCGAAATAGACAGTTATAGCAACATACCGAAACCGGAGCCACGGTTGGGTGTGTCAAGGACAAGCCTGTTGAGGTCGGCACTGCTCATGGCAAAGTCGCTCTGGCGGTGCTCGTGAGAACCATGAGACTGCTGTTCCCTCTCACGAATTTCAGGGTGCTTCGAATAGTAGGCTTTCTCGAGCTTATCCTGGGGAGTCAGGCCATGGCCGTGAAGGCCGTAGCTTCCAGGCGGAAGACTGCGAGAACTACCCTTGCGATGGTGATGCTTGGGAAGATCCTCAGGCTTGGGTGAAGGGGCCTGCACGTCGCCAAGGTTTGGGTTCATTGGCACCCGTTGGCCAATCTCGGGAATTCCATGCTCGTCATCGGTGTGTTGCGTATCGCTAGTAGCAGAAAAGCTAGTGCTGGCCTTCTTGCGAATGGCGTCTCGAGAAGGTGCACCCTCTTCGCCTTGGCTGGGCCGGCCGATACCAAATGAAGCAGCCTTGTCAGAATCAGTGCGCGTAACAACAGCGACTCGCTGCTTTGCGCTGTGAGCTGGTATAGAGGGTTGCGGAGCATGGAGCTTAAGGTCCTCAGCGACCATGCGAGTCTGCTCCGGGGAGGAGGTTCTTGACGTGCTTTGCTCGCGATCAGTCCCTTCAGCAAAAGCGCTGTATTCCATGCCTTCTTCGCCGACACCCGGCATGGGGACGCTGCCGGTACGCTCGATAGGATCATCCATTTCGTGGCCGGGACTGAGAAAGCCACCACTCTTGACGGGCTTAGCAAAGCCTTCGTTCAACGGAGATTGTGCGAAGCGCTCGGCTGCGGGGGACTTTGAGCGATCGATGCGTTTGTTGAGGGGTCGTGGCGGGATCCGGGGCATCGAAGCGCTATTACTTGAGCTGTCCCTATCCGAGCTCCTAGAAGGCCGGGGAGGCACGGCCGGAATTTGTTGCGTGGCGGCTGACATATTCGTGATAGAGTTTAACGGTTCAAAGGGAAAGACAAATCTTGGATCTGTAGGCGCATTAGAAAGACATTGAAACTGAATGTTAAGCGATGAGGATGGGAAGTACAAGGAGAGAGAGTTGGGCAGTTGAAAAAGGGACAAGATCATGAAACAAATAGGGCAGGAACCAAAAAAAGCTACAACACAGGTGAGACAAGCAGATCAAGACACGTCCTCGCAGCCAGCAATGCAATGGAGAAACTTTGGCGGTGTAAGTGCCACGCAGCCCACCACGATTAAGTTGGTGATTTGCAGGCACGGAAGTACGCCAGCCGCTTTCAGGAGTTCAGCTCGAATCCGATTTGTTGCGTTATCGCAGCGTAAGATAACGGGCGAGTGGACAAATGAAACTCGGTAGATAAGCATTGAGACTCAACGTCTGCTAAATGCTCATGAGGCTGTGCTAGCAATCCCCTCTAACGGGAACATGACGGAAATCATGTGTCTGGCTTAAGGAAGGAATTGATGTAGCCCGTCGAGGCTAGCTGCCATCCTCGTATAGTGTATAGCGAATGCGCAAATGGTACTCCGTAGTTTAACGAGAACTAAAGGAACACGTACTTACAGTTGAGAAATAAAAAAACAATGATGAATACCAGGTATTGTATACGGAGAGGGACTTGACTATCGAGATATGTAGATCCTTCTTATCAGTAACAAGACAGGTTGGCGTATGAGAAATGCGATGGCTTTCGAATGGATGGTTTGATTAGATGAGCTTCTAGAGTAAACATAAAGCGCGACACAAGACAAGCTCCAGGGGGGGAATTGGCAATGACGTTGTATTTATACGGCCGCGATCCGAGGGACAGTTTCAGCAATCGAAAATTCTTTCCTTGTCAACGCATGCAGCCACGCCCAGCGAGTCCAGGTGATGGTACCTCATCGTCACCACCGGCGTAGCGCAGGGGTTCCCAACGGGCATCGTGTACGACCCACAGCCGCTCGTACTGTGCCGGGAAGCTCAGCGAGGGACCCTCGGATTTACACAACCACTAGCGGTGAAATGCACAGCCGCTAGATGAAAAAGGAAGGGATCTTCGCCCTAGGACCAGTAAAAGAAAAGGTATTATCCTTATTTTCCTAAATTAACCTTTATTGAATACACTAGTATTATATAGGTATAACTAGCTACGAAGACCGTCGCGAGAGAATACGTTCTGCTTTAACCTACTACTAATACTAATAATATCCCTATTTAGTATAAATATACCTTTTAGAGCGTAGAAAGGTTATCTTAAATAGATACGAATAATAGTTTTTTTCTTATTGGTCCTAGGGCGAAGATCCCTTCTTTTTTCATCCAGCGGTTGTGCATTTCACCGCTAGTGGTTGTGTAAATCCGAGGGTCCCTCAGCGAGAGGTTACAGCCTGCTGCAAAAAAACCTGTAATGTGCCCCTCATTGCCGGTTCCAGCTTTAGTGGATTACGGCCAAGGGAGACTGAAAGCGAAGGCGCAATCGTTTGTTCATTTGTTGAAACTGATGTTTCTTATGCATTAAGCAATATTATATCTTGTGAGATCGCGTCGACTCTTTCTTGGCTGTCCAATTGGAACCAGCTCTCCCAGTGTTTTAAGTGAAGCATGAGAAACCGCTCTCTGTTGTAACCAAGAGCCCGCTGACAATAAGCCGGTCCTGCATTGGCTTGGGGATCCGGTTCCTGACCCGGCTTCAATCACTGACACAGTGCGCAAAACTCTTGCTCTCCCCGCATACCATTGCTTGGCTCCACCGACCGAGCTGGATCGTGACTTTTCACAGCACCAAAAAGCCAAGCCCCTTCTCCAAATAGAAGCAGGAAGGGGGGACGCCGACGCCAACTGGGTCGAGGCGGTCTGAAATGCTGTACGGAGTACAAGTACCTAGCAAGCACGAAAACGAGGTCAGCAGGTGCGCAGACTCTTTCGAAGCCTCAATAAAGGGTTAGCTTGGTTTTCCCCATCGAAGAATGAAGCCAGGACTGAAATTGAGCAATGAATCGTTCCGGGACATGTCGAAACTTTCGAGCGGTGGCTTGCTCCTTCACGACAGCAAACTGAAAGATGCTGATAACCCCACTAACCGTCATAAAGTCGGGTCATTTTCACGCCTACACGCCACGGTCTCTCAGCTGGAGAAGCATCCCCACCAGCCTTGATCGTCAGGTCATGAAGCCGTTGGAGATGTCAACGAGCAGCAGAGAATCGAGATCTCCAGTGATGACGATGCAAAACACTAACTACTCCCACATCTCCCACTTTCAAGACCTCTCTCTCCGAATTATCCTATCTTGATCAACCCCGCTCTTCAAACCCAAAACTTTACAAGTCATCCATGTTATGGGAAAGACAAGTATTCAGAATGACAAGAGAAACCCTACTACGCACACACTTACTTCGAGATTTTCAGTCGTCTTAATCTATAAAGGCCTTCTACTGTGATCTTCACGATATGCCAGGTCGTTGACCTCAATGCACCAAGTTGGAGAATTCTTGCTCATTTGCCTGTATACACCGAAAGCGCTGTTCAGAGTATCTCCAAGTCTTAGTTAACTAGGCCAATGTTTGATGAGCTGTTAAAAATGGATATCAAACGGTGTTGCAACAGCAGGTTCAAAACTGACCAAGAGGGGCTATGCAAAGAATTTATCATCCCTGCTTGAACCTGAGTGCTCTCACGTGATTTCGCGATTCGTCGCTTAGCTGATTCGCGTTATAATGACGTATAGCGTGTAATGGGAACCTATTACCTACCTAGGTACCTATCGTCAAGTCAGTGCAATTGCACACCTTGGATTCCAACAATTATTGCGCTCATGACATAGAATGGTCGGTCGCAGGCGCCAGGCCGCTCGCGGCGGCCGCTCCCAGCCCAATACAGACCATGTTCCTGAAGTCTATCAAGAAATGCTTGCCGAGGCTGGCGTCGGCGCACAAGAGATAGATGTCCCTGAACGGCCATTGAAAAGAATACGCGCTGGGCGAAGGGCAGATGGCATCGATGAGGGGACCGGTGGGAACCCGATCTCGAGCGTAGTTGAAATGAAAGTGGGAGATGACGATGCAGAAGCGACACTCCAGGACAATGAGCCGCCGACGGCAACTGTACAAACGATGGAGAAAGACTCCGATGAGGAGGACGACGACGATGTCGAGTTTGAAGACGTGGGATTTGAGGCGTGGCTGAATGGCACCACGCCTTCGAGAGAGGAAGAGATGCCAAAGGACTTGGAATTGAACCTGTCGGCACACATGTCCACAAGCAGTCCGGCCAAAGCAAACGTGGAGAGACGCAAGCCGCTGACCAAGGAAGAGAAAGAGAGACGTGTTCGAATCCATCAGACTCATCTTCTCTGTTTACTATCTCATGTCTCTCGTCGCAATCATTGGTGTAACGATCACGAAGTTCAGGAAAGCTTAATCCCACAACTGACAGATAAGACAATCACCTACCTCACCCCAGGTTCCAATTTGCCGCAATTCGGACGCACAAACAGCTTGAAGACAGGGTTAGAACAGGCTGGCAAGATGTGGGCAAACAAGTTTCAAATCACTGAAAGAGGCTTGAGACGGGCCCTGTGGGCAGAGGAACCAGCTCATCTAGAAAACGTATGTAACCGATCCATCATTTGCTCCGTTGGAAAGACTAATTCAATGCGGTGTAGTACAATCCTCCTGATGACATGGATTCTTGTATTGATCGTACAGAATTCCGGGAGGCAGCCAAGAAATTACAAGGATCAAGAGATGTTGGTGCCCAGCTGTATTGCGCTTTGTTGAGGGGCGTCGGCGTGCGAGCGCGACTTGTGTGCTCCCTCCAACCCCTTGCATGTCATACTGGGGCTCCTACATTGCAGAAACCAAAGCAGAAGAAGCAGTCCAAAAACTCAGAGGGAGCCCGTGAGAAACTTATGCGACAGCATGAAGAAAGAATGAAAGCGGCGAGGGCCGAGTGGGAAACCCCTCCAGGTCCCCCAACACCCCGGCGAAGGTTGGGTCACCCTAACGCTATGGCGTACGATTTTGAACCTCCTCCAAAGCTCAGTCCGAAGAAGAGCATTACAACCTTTGAGACGTCCAAGACCATCAAAGAGTCTCCCCATCCGGTTTATTGGGTTGAAGTTCTTGACGTGGGACATCAGAAGTGGCAACCTGTCGATCCCGTCGTCACCCACACTTTCTGGAAGACAAAAGTTTTTGAGCCTTCCATCACGGACCGAGAGAACAGTCTGGCCTACGTGGTTGCTTTTGAGGCGGACGGCACAGCACGAGATGTTACCAAGAGGTATGCAAAGGCGTACACAGCAAAGACGAGAAGACTTAGAATAGAAATGTCCATTGAAGGTGGTGATAAATGGTGGCGAAAGGCCATGAAGCCCTTCAGGCGGCAGGTTCCTGAGGATCTCGATCAAATTGAGGATAATGAGTTGGTCGGCCTTGAAGCTAGGGAACCAATGCCACGAAACGTGCAGGACTTCAAAGATCACCCGGTCTACGCTCTCGAGCGACACCTGCGCCGTAATGAGGTCCTTATTCCGGATGCTAAGCCGTCGGGAACTGTCGGAGCTGGTTCCAAGGCGCCTTTGGAGAAAGTCTACCGTCGCAAAGATGTTCGTATCGCTAGAAGCGAGGATAAATGGTACCGCTTAGGGAGAGAAGTGAAGCCGAACGAGGTTCCAGTCAAGTGGCTCCCGAAGAGATCTCGACCCAGAGATTCAGGATTCGACATAGAAGAGGACGGTGCCCAAGCTGGCGATGCGGGCACGCCTTGCTACACTCAGGATCAGACAGAGTTATACGTTCCACCTCCTGTTCGCAAAGGCATCGTGCCGAAAAACAAGTTTGGGAATATCGATGTATATGTCCCCAGCATGGTACCCCAGGGAGGAACTCACGTGCGCAACGAGCACGCGGCCCGGGCTGCATTCATTCTGGGTATAGACTACGCTCCAGCTTTGACGGGGTTTTCTTTCAGAGGTCGACAAGGCACGGCGGTATTGGACGGCATTATTGTAGCCTCCGAGTATGGCGAAGCTGTAGAGGCTACGGTAGCGGGCTTTGAGTGTGCTGAAGAGGAAGCCGAGAACGAGAGGCGCCGGCTAAGGGCGCTCAAGGCCTGGAGGAAGATGATGATGGGGCTCCGAATCAGGGAGAGGGTGTGGGCCGGTGTTGATGAAGGGGAGAGGAGAGAAGCGGAAGAAAAGGCCATTCTAGAAGCAAAGATCAGCGGAGCAGGCGACGATGACGAGTACGACGAGGAAATGAGGGACGCGCCAAGTGACGTGACTGAGGAGTTTGACATGGAGGATGGTGACTACGGTGGCGGAGGGTTCTTGGTCGAATAATCGTAGATGGTATATTTGTAAGATGCTCATATAGATAGATCAATAATGCTCTAGTACTTTTACTACATCTGATTGCGGCTACTTCCCTTCCACGGCGCTCTTGCATTGAATGTCGGATGAGCACAGTAGGTTGAGCTAGGAATACTACATGCAAAGCCCACATTGTTAATTTTATCAATCAGATCTCGTGAGCCCAATTACCCTAGGTCACGCCTGTAATCTTCCACCACATTGCATCTTTGATTTATGTTTTCGTCGGTATCAGCTCATAGGTACATTTTTGAAGACCTTTTCATCAAATATTAATCTCCTGTCATTGCATGGTCCAACGTCAAAGATCAGGGTCGCGGCTTCCACGATCCATCTATCCATAGCTTATGCCTAGCTGGCTAATGGTCATGGAGAAGACGGCTTGCCACTCATTGCCCTCCGACAGGGAAGTGTTCAAGAATGGGAAGTGCGAATGCTGGTTCCCCATTGTTCCAACTTTATGGTTGCACAGCGTGCCCCCAAAAATATGTATTGAAGGACTGGTGTTTCAATATACTTGGGTTCTCTGGGAGGAAGAACGTTTGCTACCATCGCTTGAGATCAGGTGTGTACCGTCGTTGGTCCAGCCGTGGCTACAACGTCGAATGGCTTACCTATGAAGGGTAGGCGCCGAGATTAATACCCCAGAGCGTGCATATATCCCTACTGTTATATGGAGCTAGAGGTATGTTGTAAATGCTCAACCTCATCGCGGTGTAAGGATCTATGACTGGGCAACGGCTCAATCTCTTGTGGAAGATGGGAGATGAAGCTTATGAATGAGGGGGTGCATAAATGTACGTGTGAGAATGTGAGAAGACGGTCGTCGCGCCTCAGAATTAATCGTCGACGTCCATGATCGTCTCGTTATTACATGTAGAAAATGTTGTTGGCAACAAAGCAGGAGGAAGGACGGGCAACGAAAACTATCCGAACTCCGACTCAGAAGCGCACTAGAAGCTCGCTAATAACGAGTTACATAACGACCTAAGCCTTTCCCGCTGCTGGTACCGAGTTGCCGTCTAACGGTTTTCATCTCGGGTTGAACTCTCTGTCGTCTAAATTATTTTTGTTGTTCAAGTTTGGTGTATTAGTTTGCCTTTGCCTACATCCATACAGCGCCGGACATTGTTTGTGCGAGATATGGATTCGATGGGATTGGACGAGTATCCGAGGTGTACAAGCAGGGGCAAGAATAGCCATTCAGCGAGTTATCCTTGTAACATATATGGAGTATCTGCAACCGCTTTTCCCTGCATGTCGAGATAGAGTTGCGCCGGGTTCCCGGGAGATATCTAGCCAAAGGGTGGCACACCATGTGGGAACAGAGGAATAGGTATTCAGAGAACACAGCCACTGTAGCGTAGCCGAGCAGGCTGGGCGTTGAGCGACCCGTAACCTCGCATGCTATTCCTCTGAGCGCCAATGGTTCTAGCATGTCATCGATATGTATGGAGCACCCGATAAGCATCAGCCAAGAGAGAGTTGACTGCGTAGCGCTACCAGTCGGGTTTGGGTGCCAAGCTCAAGACTTCAAAGACCCAGAAGTTAATAAGTTTAAGTAGGAAGAAAAAAAAAAAAAGGACGTTGTGGATGCAGCTCGGATTCGCAGCCTATCCCACGCTGAGAAAAGTCCCTACCGGCATTCGCTAAGAGGGAGGGAGTGCGCACTAATAATACTACTGCCTGCCTTATTACAGGGGTGGCAGTCGCGAAGATGGTATTTAAACAAGTCAGTCGCAGTCGCAGTCGCGAATCCATCTCATCTTGTTCTAACCTCTACTTGTATATTAATAATTCCTGTTCTGTTCCCATCCAAATATATTCTTATTTCTTCTTCTTCTTGTTCATTCATTATTTTTCCCATGGCTGCGATCAGGGAGTCGCCTTTTTAACACGAGATTGAGTAATGCTACTGCTACTACATACATGCTATTCTCTCACATGGCTCCCCGACCAGCGTCTCTAAGTTGCCTTTTCTTCTGCTGATATATAATCACACCATCTTGATATCACCACCTTTGGATTCTTTTTTTTTTTTTTTTTTCTTTTTTTTTTCTCGAGTGATATATATCTTCACACACAACAACCACCTGCAACGCGCGGGCTCACCGCCGTGTGCGCAGCGCAGAAACGACTCCCATCGCCATGGCCTTTCTCAAGCAGGTATGGACCTTGATGGTCAAAAACTTTCGCGTCACCCTATTCCGACATCCCGCCATCATCATCCTCATGGCTGTTGTCATCCCTCTAGTGCTCTCCGCCTTTTTCAGTTTCGCCAAGAACCTCTTCGTGCCTCCTGCTAAGTTCGGCTTTGGCACTCCGCATGAGGTTCGCTCCCTGTCCGACACATTCCAGGCTGGAAGGCGCAGTGGGAGGGATAAGGTCGTTCTGGTTAACAATGGGTATACGGGAGGTGATATTGACCGAGTGTTGGATGAGGTTGAGCGCATGACCAAGGATGCCGACGGCGAGATGGATGTCATCCGCGTGGGTGATGAGGATGACATTACCGACGTTTGCCGCAGTAGCTTGCGCGGAGTTACCACCTGCTTCAACGCTGTCATTATGCGCTCCTCGCCTGACGAAGGCAACGGAGGCTATTGGAATTATACTATCCGAACCGACGCCGCTTTTGCCCGTGCCTCTCTCGAAATCGAAGTAGGGAAGCAGAGCAACCCGCAGCAGATTTACATACTTCCCATGCAACGCACCGTCGACACCATCATTGCCAGACTCGACGACTCCAGCTTTGACGCTCTGAATGCGACCCAGGAATATCCCTTCACCAGCGAGACGCAGGAGGAGCGTGAGGCCGATATTCGAAGGCTCTATCACGGCGCCATCACCAACTTCATGGGTGTTGTCTTCATCGCTACGGTGATCTGGGTCACATACCACTTAACTGGTCTCATTGCTACGGAGCGTGAAGGTGGACTATCCCACCTCATTGATGCCATGATGCCTACAAGATGGGGTTGGATGGCCTTGGCTGCACGTATCATTGCCCATCACCTGTCCTTCAGCATATTGTATGCACCAGCTTGGATTGTCGCCTCCTTCATCATACGCGCCGGTGTCTTCTACAACACCAGCATTGGCTTGGTCCTCATCAACAACTTACTCGGCGGCCTAGCCCTCACGTCCATGTCCATTCTCTACGCTTCCTTCTTCAAGAAGGCACAGCTGAGCGGTATCACGGCTATCTTGGCAAGCTTGCTTCTTGGTATCCTTGCGCAGTCGATCACGGCGCCCAGCACTGGTGTTGTTGCCGTGCTGTCGGTGCTCTTCACTCCTTGCAGTTTTGTCTACTTCATCACTCTCATGTCCCGCTTCGAGAGGCAGCACCGAGCCGCCAGTCTTACCGAGATGCCACCGGAAAGCCCTTGGGAGCTCCCCGGCATCGTGCTGTGGATATTCATGATTGTCCAGATCTTCGCCTATCCCCTTCTGGGAGCTCTCATCGAGAGGGCCTTTTATAGCACCTCTTCCGAGGGCCGAAAGCTACATTACGGAGAGGATGTCGCTGCCCTCGGCGACGATGCCCTTCAGCTGGATGGCTTCTCCAAGGTCTACCAGCCCAGTTTCTTTTCTCGAATCTTTGCCACCAAGTCAAAGCCCGCCAAGCCCGTTGTGGCGGCAGATGGGCTGACTTTCAACGCTGGAAGGGGACAAATCGTTGCTCTGCTCGGTGCCAACGGTAGCGGCAAGAGTACCACCATGGACGCCATCGCTGGTCTGCATAAGCTGTCAGCTGGGAACATCAACATCGACGGAACAGGTGGCATTGGAATCGCGCCACAGAAGAATGTTTTATGGGATGATCTGACTGTTGAGGAGCACCTCGTCATCTTCAACCGCCTCAAGGCTCCCAACGCCGTGGCTACTCGCGACGAGATCCGAGACCTTATCGAGGCTATCGACTTGACCAAGAAACGCAGGGCTCTGGCCAAGACGCTGTCTGGGGGCCAGAAGAGGAAGCTCCAGCTGGGCATGATGTTGACAGGAGGAAGTGCCGTGTGCTGTGTTGACGAAGTCAGCAGCGGCATCGATCCGCTTTCCCGCCGCAAGCTCTGGGATATCCTACTGGCTGAGCGCGGCAAGCGAACCATGATACTTACCACGCATTTCCTTGATGAGGCTGATCTTCTGGCTGACCACATCGTAATCTTGTCCAAGGGCACTCTCAGAGCTCAGGGATCCTCGGTTGAGTTGAAGGACCGCCTTGGTGCAGGCTACAGGGTGCATATCCAGAAGTCCCCCGGGATGAAGCGAACTCCTCAGATCGAGGGTGTCACAAGAAAGGAAACCCTAGATTTAGTCAGTTACATCTCACCGTCTTCCAGCCTTGCCGCACTTGTTATCAAGACGCTCGAGGAGGAGGGTATACGCAACTACCGCTTCTCTGGGCCCACCATTGAGGATGTATTCCTGCAGCTGGCTGACGAGATCCGAGATGAGGAAGCTTTCCGTTCCGTGACCCAGGCCGCCGACTTCCATGAGAAGGCTTCTGAAGATGAAAGCGACCCTAACAAGGACGGCATCAAGCTCATGGACGGTCACCATGTTGGCTACGCCAAGCAGGCCAGGATTCTCTTCATGAAACGTATCACGATTCTGAAGCGCAACTGGCTCCCTTACCTCATTGCTTTCCTCTTGCCTATTGTCGCGGCTGGTCTCACCTCTCTCTTTGTTCAAAGCTCTGATCCAATCGGCTGTGCCCCTCCCAAGTCTCAGTCGTCTGATACCCAGGACATATTCACTCAGCTCGATGACGATGACAACCTTGGTTTCCTAGCTGGCCCTGCTTCCGCGCTGAGCGCCAACGTTGCACGGCTTTTTGCTCCTATTATTCCAAGTGACGGTAGCGGAAGTGGTGAGAATGGGAGCGGCGGCGGTGCAGCCTCCCTCTTCGCCAAGATTCAGACAGTAGACACTTTCGATGAGTTCCAGAGCTACGTGGAGAACCACCGTAAGAATATTACAACAGCCCTCTGGCTCGGCGATGATAGTACTCCACCGACGATTGGCTGGATCGGCAACTTTTTTGTCACGAGTCCAATGACAGCTCAGCAGTTCCTGGACATTTTGCTTACCAATACGACGATTCAGACCAGCTGGTCTCCGTTCGTGACTCCCTTCACACCCGAAGCTGGTGATACACTCAATCTGATTGTATACATGGGCCTGGCTCTTGCTGTATATCCCGCCTTCTTTGCGCTGTACCCAAGCAATGAGAGGCGCCGCTTTGTCCGTGCCCTCGAGTATTCCAATGGTGTTCGCCCATTCCCGCTATGGATGGCTTACTTGCTGTTCGACTTCATCTTTGCACTTGTCGGAGCAGCTATCATTACAGCAATTTGGGCAGGTGCCTCTAACGTCTGGTATCATGTGGAATACATATTTGTCGTCTTTTTCCTCTACGGGCTGGCTGCTATCCTCATGGCGTACGTCGTATCGCTATTCACCAAGACTCAGCTTGCCACGTACGCGTGGGCTGCCGTCATCCAGGCTGTCGCCTTCTTGGTTTACCTCATCGCTTACATGTGCGTCAACACGTATGCGTCAGTCACCACTATCGACGATAGCTTGTTGATCGTGCACTTTGTGGTTTCTGCTTTTGCACCTATTGGGTCCGCAACCAGGGCGCTATTCCTAGCCGTCAACTTCTTCTCTACTGCTTGCGATGGCAACGCCTTGTCCGACAACCCTGGGGGCATCTTGCAATACGGTGCGCCTATCCTGTACCTTGTCGTGCAGTGCTTCATCCTCTTCGGCCTACTTCTTTGGTTCGACAGCGGCTCCGCGGGCTCGTCCATCCGTAGCCTGTTCCAAAAGGAGAAGGCTGGTACAGCAGATGAAGAGCACTCCGACGAAGAGGTCGCCAACGAGCTTACTCGTGTGACCAGCAGCGGCACTTCGGAAGACGGTCTCAAGGTCAAGCATCTCACTAAATCGTTCAAGCAGAACACGGCTGTCGATAATGTCACTTTCGGTATTAAGCGTGGTGAAGTCTTTGCCCTGCTCGGTCCCAACGGTGCTGGGAAGTCGACCACGATTTCGCTTATCCGTGGCGATATCAAGCCTAGCCGTAATGGGGGCGATGTCTTTGTCGAGGACGTTTCAGTTACTAAGAATCTTGCAGAGGCTCGCCACAACCTTGGCGTTTGCCCTCAGATCGACGCCATGGATCTTATGACCGTTCATGAGCACCTTGAGTTCTATGCCAAGGTTCGCGGTATTCCAGATGTACAGCATAACGTGACCGCCATTCTGCGCGCTGTTGGCCTGTACGCCTTCAAGACACGCATGGCGAGCGCTCTTTCTGGTGGCAACAAGCGCAAGCTCAGTCTGGGTATCGCCCTCATGGGTAATCCTACGGTTGTGCTTCTTGACGAACCGTCTTCGGGTCTCGACGCCGCCTCTAAGCGTATCATGTGGAAGACTCTCGCAGCCACGGTCCCCGGTCGATCTATCCTCCTCACTACGCACAGTATGGAAGAGGCCGACGCGCTGGCTGGGCGAGCGGGTATCATGGCCCGCCGTATGCTTGCTCTCGGTACACCTGATGACCTGCGCCACCGCTTCGGTGACGCTCTTCACGTGCATCTTGTTTCGGCGTCTGCTCCCCGAACTACCGACCAGGAGATGCAGACCATCATCTCGACCATCCGCGAGATTCTCCCCACTGCTGATATTGAGGAGAAGACTTACCACGGACAGCTACGGTTCAGCGTCAACGCATCGGATGTCATGAATGCACTGACTGATCGGCGCGCTTCGCCGACTATCTCGGCCGAAGGAAGCGCTGATGAATCCCAGAGCGCGATCGGGCATTTGGTGATGCTTCTCGAGCAAAGGAAGGCTGAGTTGGACATTAGCCACTACAGTGTTTCGCCAACGGGCCTTGACCAGGTGTTTTTGACCATCGTAGGGCAGCACAATGTCAAAGAGGAAGGCTACGGTGAAGAAAAGGTTTCAAAGTGGAAGAGGTTAATAGGGAAGAAGAATTGAGGCGATAGACGGATATATAGATGAGAGAGGTCTTTGGCATAGACTTGACGTTTTTTTGACTATATATTTTGTATTCTATGATGATACTCCCAACATAACACGTCACTTCTTTTCTCTTTTTTATTCGCAAGCAAAGTGTTACCTTCGTGTCTAAATAGAGAATAAGGACATTGAGCTTTGAAAGTCGTAATGTCTGGCATATGTGATGAGGTCGACAGTTATTTCACGCAATTCCTGTAGTATCTCTATAGTCTGTCAAGCTACTTTAGTACTCCGTAGACTCTGTATTATCGGACATCCGACGGTGGAGCTGCGGGGAGGGGGTGTCTTTTGGTGGCATTTTCACAACGCCGTCCATGCGTTTCCAAGGTCAATACGATGGCGAGAACAATATTTTCCAGTAGTGGAATGCATCGGCCAGAAACCATTATGGAGTCAACAAGCTACATGTCCCCGAGATTCATCGCTGGATTGAACTGTTGGGGATGTTACGAAACTTGTACCTCACGGGAAGCGCAAGCTTGCGCAAGCCAATAGTGCTGGAACCCTGTATCGTAAAAGGTACGGTATGTGCAGATGACCATTGAGATAGCTGTAAATCGCATCAGCAAATCAACGGCACTCTTGACAGATTCCGCTGGTCAAGTGGAAAATCCACACCGAATCTACGAGAGGCGGTTGCGAGGACGGGAGGATGGGGTTTAATCGGGTTGGTGAACACAGGTGGTGGTGGTGGGGGGAATCTAGGTATATGCGCCGAGAGCTGAGGTTGAGGCTGACACTTATCCGTATCTAGGTAATCGATCTCACGAAGTAGCTTCTGATGGTAAGTACTACTAACGGAGCATCCCACCCGTACCTCTTTTCTCATGGGAAGGAAGTAGAGGCACACAAGAGACTCGGACTTAGATTCTGGCGCCTCCTATCCCAAGTCAGCCATGCAATTCCGTTGCTCTAAAATCTAAGCTGTCCTGGAATGACGTTCAGAGATACCGCCGAAATGTACTCCGTATGAGTGTTGCAAAAGAAGGAAAAGAAGAAGAACAAGAAGACGAGATTCACCAGGATCCTCGGAGTTTGGCTGCTATGTATGCTATGGATCTTGCTGCACAAACTCGCGATAAGGTCAAATTTGTGAGGCGTCATGTGCTGGAGTGATCGGATGTTGAGCAGGAAATCCGCCGACTCGGGTCCGTATGAATCTTGTCGAGGGGCCATGCTCGGGGAGATCACTGGGCCTCACTGGGGCCTAGTTGGATGTACCTCCACGGGGGGCGCCTCCCAGGTTTCCCTTACACTGGCCACGGGGTTGTCAAAAAACATCGACCCCAATCCTATTGCAATTGAAATGCGAAGAGGGTCGGTTTTTTTGACACCCACTAGACTGGGAATTTCCGTTCGGCACCTCGAACGCGCCAGCGTCCCCCCTCTCCTCTCCGCTCAGGGCGGTCGCCACACCCCACACAGACCGGGCATCTTGCTCCTGCCCTTTACGACCAAGGCCCCCCAAGTTGAAACAATTCTGGTTGCATGAATCTAGGTTTTTCTAGTTTGGAATTGCGATCTGTTTTTTTCCGACCCCTGGCTAGGTACCACCTAAACCCCTCCGTAACCTCGCAGCCTCTTTTCTTGCAGTGCATTGCGTCGCCCCCAACTGCAATCGGGTTCCCTTGCAGCGTGCTGCAGCGAAGCGTTCCCTTACACCACACCTTCTCAGTTTGTACGGAGTACCATCCGCTCTCACTTTTTGGGGGGTGCTCGGCTTCCAAGATTGGATTGTATTTTTTCGTCACTACCTAGGTACTGCCTTGCTTTAACCCTGTCTACCAACCTCCGACATACAGGCATCCAGGCGTCCGGACGACCGACGTTCTCTCTTCTTGCTTTCTTTCTCGATTTCTATTCTTGACTTCATACAAACGGCTGGCTGTCCAGCGCATGCTGGCCTTTCTTTCACCCAGGCCCATCGACATGTGCTGTATGCCCTTCGGCGGAGGTTCTCTCGTACCCCTCCCCCTCCTGCTTCTAGGCGTTGCGCCGCATTCAGTCTTGCCCTCGTTCAGCTCTGTTTCGGTCGTCTGTTTTCTTTAGCTCCTAGTATCACACGAAGCACTCCCACAGCTGTCAAGACCATTAGGTCTTGGGGCTGGCTCATCATGGATGCGCAACAAGAGAACCCTCCGCCCTCGCCGCCGCCGCCGCCACCTACCTATGATGCCGCTTCCTCTGCGTCCGAAAACAATTGCCATGCAGCTATCGATGATACCAGTGGCGAAATAACGCCGTCCCAGCTACCCGGGACGCAACAGCCGCCGAGCCAACTACCTCCCGTCCAGCCACCGTCTACGCAAGGCAGTCGGAGTCACAGGGGCAGCATCGCATCTCCAGGGCCCTTCTCGTCGTGGAGTACTAGCTCGGACAAGCAGCTCGGATATAATTCAGCTGCTTCAGACCTCTCCGATCGAGTCTTTCCTATTCGTTCTGTCGTCAGTGTAGAGCCAAACCTTAACAGAGGTTCAAACTCCATCCCCAGCCTGTCCGACCCCGACAGCCGAGGAATTCCTGTTCATGTTCCCAGCCATTCGAGAACTAAACAAAGCTCTGACTTGAGACGATCCAACACCCAATCTCATCGTCCTATGTCACCCTCGCCCATGTCTCCGCAAACACGCCCGCGCCGAAGCACCCTGAGTCCTATGTCAAGCACTACGGCCGATGCAGTTCGCCATGGGTCAATAGCTCCTTTACAGCTGGATTTCGGCTCTTTGGAGAAGGAGGATAGGGATGATTCGGATGACAAGGAAGACGATGACGAGTCAGGGCCACTGGGAGCTCCTCATCTCGAGACGGGACGCGGAGGGACAGGCCGTGATAGTGCTTCTAGCTCAAGGGATCCATCATTGGATATCCCTCATTTTGCAGCCCGCTTCACCCATGTTGAAACAGAAGACGGTCATTCTGTCATTACTGGTAGAGATGAGACCCTACAGAGATGCGAAGACGAGCCTATACACACTCCTGGAGCTGTACAAGGGTTTGGTGCTATGTGTGCTATACGCGAGGAGCATGATGGACGCTTTGTTGTCCGATACGTGAGTGAGAACTCTGAGCAAATCATTGGCTACTCTCCAAGGAAATTGTTCAGGATGAAAAATTTCCTCGATATCTTATCAGAAGAGCAGCAGGACAATCTACTTGATCACATTGACTTCATTCGCGACGAGGACTCGGACCCCTCAATCAACGGTCCCGAGGTCTTCAGTCTGCCTATTCGGCCACCGAAGCAGAAGAGTCTAAAGCTGTGGTGTGCTATTCACATTAACCCAGCTCATCCTGATCTTATCATATGCGAGTTTGAACTCGATGATGACCAAGTGAATCCTCTACGCCCACCTGACGACTTCACGCCAGATACTGTTAAAGACACTCTGGATGCGAATCCCACCTTGGAAGAGATTGAGGAGAGCACAGAGATACTCAGCAAACCATTGAGGATTCTGAGAAGCGCAAGAAAGCGCAGGGGTGAGCAAGGAGCTATGCAGGTGTTTGATATTATGTCTCAGGTACAAGAGCAACTTGCCTCGGCACAGACCCTTGAAATATTCCTGAAAATCTTGGTTGGAATTGTCAAGGAGCTGACGGGATTCCATCGCATCATGATGTATCAGTTCGACTCCTCTTTCAATGGCAAGGTTGTCACTGAACTTGTAGATGCCTCCAAGACCCGTGACCTATACAAAGGCCTCCACTTCCCTGCATCTGACATCCCACGACAGGCACGAGATCTATACAAGCTCAACAAGGTCAGATTACTCTACGATCGGGACCTCCCGACAGCACGACTTGTATGCCGTACCAAGGAGGATCTAGAAGTGCCACTTGACATGAGCCACTCTTACCTCAGAGCCATGTCACCCATCCACTTGAAATACCTGGGAAATATGGCAGTACGATCGTCGATGTCGATCTCTGTGAACGCCTTCAACGAGCTATGGGGTTTGATTGCTTGCCATTCCTACGGTAATCACGGGATGCGGGTCTCATTCCCTATTCGGAAGATGTGTCGTCTCGTGGGAGACACAGCCTCGAGGAATATCGAGAGACTGTCATACGCCTCGCGTCTACAGGCTAGAAAGCTGATTAACACTGCTCCCACTGATAAGAATCCTACTGGATACATCGTCGCTTCATCAGATGATCTTCTCAGGCTTTTTGATGCCGATTTCGGCCTGCTGTCGATCCAAGGCGAGACCAAGATCTTGGGAAACATGGAGTATAGTCAAGAAGGACTTGCCATGCTAGAATACTTGCGTATGCGCAAGCTCACCTCAGTGGTTGCCTCACAAGACATTCGGGAAGATTTCGTGGACCTTCGCTACCCTCCGGGCTTCCAGCTCATTGCTGGGTTACTCTATGTTCCACTTAGTGTAGGCGGAAGCGATTTCATTGTATTCTTTCGACAAGGGCAGATCAAGGAGGTCAAGTGGGCAGGAAACCCGTATGAGAAGCTCATCCGCGATGGTACAGCTGGATATCTGGAGCCACGGACAAGCTTCAAAACATGGCGTGAGACGATCATTGGCAAGTGTCGTGAGTGGAATGAGGAGCAGGTTGAGACCGCCGCGGTTCTCTGCCTCGTATATGGTATGTGTTGAGATGATAAGTTGGTAAGCGTTGACTAATATGTTTAGGTAAATTCATTGAGGTGTGGCGGCAGAAAGAAGCCGCTATTCAAAGTAGCAAGCTCACTCGGATCCTTCTGGCAAATTCTGCCCACGAGGTCCGCACTCCCCTCAATGCCATAATCAACTACCTTGAGATTGCTTTAGAGGGTTCCTTGGATCAAGAAACTCGTGAGAACTTGGCAAGGTCTCATTCTGCATCCAAGTCTCTTATCTATGTCATCAACGATCTCCTAGACTTGACCAAAGCTGAGGAGGGTCAAAACCTCGTCAAGGACGAGATATTTGAGTTGTCAACTTGCATTACTGACGCCACAGACCCGTTCTCCGTGGATGCTAAGAGGAAGGGGATCGATTACACGGTGTCTCTTCACCCAGGCCTACCTCGCTTTGTACACGGTGACGGCCGTCGAGTGCGACAGGCCATCTCCAATGTCACGGCGAACGCTATTGCCCATACTACTGAAGGCTATGTGGCAGTGGATGTTTTCGTCTCCGAGGTTCGAGAGCAAACAGCGGTTGTGGACTTTACCTTCACCGACTCGGGCAGCGGCATGAATACCAACCAACTTGATGCTTTGTTCCGAGACCTTGAGCAAGTTAGTGCCGAGGAGCCTGAATCGCAAAACTCACCTAAGTCAGAGGATGAGACGAGGCATAAAACACGAACTTTAGGTCTCGGGCTGGCCGTTGTCGCACGCATTGTGCGCAATATGAACGGTCAGTTACGACTCAAATCTGAGGAGGCAAATGGCTCGCGTTTCGTTATTTCGCTTCCTTTCCACTTACCAGATGCGACTCCCGACGAGGGGGTTCGAGAAGCTGCTGAGGGTGAGGCTGACGACACAGCACGCTCGCCCAGCAATGTGACGTCTGCACCAGCCGAAATGACCGTCCCCCCCGAAGGAGAGATCACACTTGTCGACCGTGGAAGCTCCATCAATGTGAAGATGGATGCAGAAGATGAGAAGAATAAGCAAACCGGCGAGGCAGCTAGTGGGAGGGGCAGTCGACGTAGCATGGAAAGCCGAGGCAGCCAGCATAGCGCTAAGAGTGATGCTGAGAGATTGATTGATGCCATTCAAACTCCACTGGCCCTTCACGACAGGGAGCCAGAACACCCTGCCCTTCGTCATAGCTCTTCCGCTAGCGGTTCTCAGCCTCTTTCTGCTCTTAGCACAATCAACCCGACAAGCCCCAAATCTTCAGAATGGCCACTTAGATCGCAGTCGCCCACACAGCGCGATACCCCTGGACAAGCTAATGTCAAGGACACCAAGACTCCGGTTAAAGCCGTCAAAGTCCCTGATGAATACCAGGACATGCCAGCCTATCCTCAAACAGGGTCAGATTCTCGTATCCTACTCGAAGTTTCAGGTGAAAATACCGAGAAATCTGAGAAGGCCGCCACGGAGAGTGTCGCAAGCAGCACTACAGGAACTGGGACAGAAAGGACTAGCGATGATAACCATTTGCAGGTCTTGGTTGCAGAGGATGACCCCGTCAACATGAAAATTCTCCGGAAGCGCTTGGAACGGTTGGGTCATACTGTTACACATGCTGTCAATGGTCAAGATTGCGCAGCCAATTATGCTGAGAAGTCGAGTACCTACGACATTGTTCTCATGGATATGCAGGTAAGATGTGATTCTTGTTATTTTGATGTCTCTATCTGGGCCTAACACTTTGCAGATGCCCATCGTAGATGGTCTTGCCAGCACTAAGATGATTAGAGCACATGAGAAGTCCCCAGAGCATAATGGTCACTCTGCTCTTGCATCTCTCAATCGTCGAATACCCATATTCGCAGTGTCGGCTTCGCTCATTGAGGCAGAAAAGGATAAGTACGTCGACGCTGGTTTCGATGGCTGGGTCCTCAAACCCATTGATTTTAAGAGGCTTAACACCCTTCTCAGCGGCATCCAGGATGAGGATGTTCGGCACTCTAGTCTCTATATTCCAGGAGAATGGGAGCGCGGTGGTTGGTTCATGGACCGATGTGATGATAGCAAAAACACGACGCCGAAAGCAGAGGATGAGAACAAAAAGATACCCGATATGAGCAGTGATGCCCCATTTGAGGCACCTACGGCAGAGCCTACGGCTGAAAGCCAGGAATCAGAAGCACCAGTGCAAGAGGCAACATAGAGCGATGTTGGTGTCCGATAGTGACACCACCAACGAAACTCGCAATCTCTGCTCTTCTTGCGAGACATTCGACGCTCACATGTCTGTATTCACAAGTTTATACTTCGGCATAATTACAGGAGCAACAAATTGTAACCCCAACGACATACGACACGGCGGGGACGCACTACTTATTGGCGTTAAGGATTCAAGGAAGTTACGGAGGCCTTTGTAATACGGAAGGGGTCACAAATTTTTTTTTCTTTTTCTTTTTTGGTCTCACGTTCGAGACTGGTTCTCTCATCTGTTCTTTGATAGACAGATGAGCATGACTTAATGGGCCATGACAAGTACACGCATAGCATGGAGCACGGTATGGGTGGGGTATTTTGCTACTTGCATTCGCTTTGAATGATTCTTCAAGGGGGTGCTCTTCTCATGTTCAACGGTGTGGGTGCTCCTCTTGCTGCTACTTAGCCCGAGGAATACTTCATTTCACGTTCGAAGAGGGGAGGAATTGGGCTTATAGACGCAGCCCTCAAGGGACAAGAAATCAGTGGATGACAGGACGGATCCGACCACATAAAACATATAATGAGTGGTGATCAAATCGCTGTCGTGCCTCTTGTCATTATTGTCAATGTGATCTTGACCCACGCTGACAAGTTCGACACTACTAATGACGAATGTAGCAAGACGAGCTATCACCCTCAAGGCAATTTGCTTGTCCAAAGAAAGAGAGCACGCCTATTATGGATCCGATGGCCATTCATGGTTTTGCAAGGTTGATATACCTTTTCGAGAAACGAATTATTCGAACAAGTCTATGCGCATTATTTCTCCTTTACGCCTTTTTAGGCCTGGGCCTCCCGGTTTCTGCCTCGATACCCCCTTCCCCTGTTAGGAGTGCCGCCTTCTCGCAGTGTGGTAGCTGACGAGCCGTCATTCTCCTTAGGAGATGGTCTGTTCTGATTATTTCGCGCCTGTTTCCCTCCTGCGCCCCTACCCCTTCGCCCCTGCGGCTGGTTGGCTTTCCTGTCTCTATTCTTCCCCTTGGCAGTTCTCCTCGCTTCTTCCTCCTGCACACGCCGACTCTCTTGGTCCCACCAGTCTTGAAACTCTTGCTCCTGCTGGATCTCCTGTAAGGAGCGCTTCGCCATAGCCTCTTTGACAAGCTCCTGCTCCCGCTTCTCCTGGGCGATGATGTCGGCTATGCTGGCGCCGATTGCCGGCTCGGCCTTGGGTGCTGCCGTGACGTAAGACTTTGAATGTGGGACAATGGGCTTGCGCTGCTTGCGGGTGTCCGAGGATGACGGCACGGTGGGTGAACTATTAGTGCGACCCTGACCAGCGAATCGCGTGTCAGGGGATGCTGTGCGAGCCCTTGACGAGCTCTCATTCGTTTCTGAGGCTACGAGGGGTTTGGCAGCGGCCTTTGTTGCACCTTGGGCAGAAGACGCTGCCTGCATTGCGTCTTTGAGCGAGGTTTTGGGGGCTACTGGGAGATTAGCCTTCCATGGCGGGGGCTTCGAGCCAGGTTCGACCTTTTCCCATGGCACTTGTTTACTTTTGCTGGCTTGTTCTGCCGCCTCTGCTTCAGCATGCAGCAGCTGCTGCTTCTTCCTCTCCTTTTGCGACATCTTGGGTTGAGATTTCCCGGTTTCGGATGCACCCCCAGGCGGCTTCGTGGCTTTTTGTGCAGCTATGCCAGCACTCAGAGCGGATGAACCCGAGTTAGCCTCGGTCATTATAATATCTCTTAGATCCAACTTCATGGTTGGCAGCGCGGTTGGTGCCCAAGGACGCTGACTCTTGATCGAAGCCCCCCGCGCATTACTTTCCTCTGGGCTCATCGGAGTAGCTGGCTGAGGCGAAGCGGCAATGGAGCCGTAAGGGCTGCCCATATGGCTTGTGTAAGAAGGGCCGAGTCCCCTATTCTTTGCGCGAGACCATTCACTAGGGAGCTTTGGCATGGGTTCACTCTCAGCACCCATCGCTCCCCTTTGCGTACCTACGCCAAGAGGGGTGGAAGAGCCCATATTGAGTGAATCTTCGTCGTCCATGTCGAATATGAGGTCTGCTTGAGATGCCTGTGGGCGAAGTGTCGGGCTGAAAGACTCATTGTTCGCTGCGCGTGATTTACGCCGGGACTTCTCAGCTGTAGGGGATGGACTCGGTAACTCATCCAAGCTGCCAAATTTCGTCTTATAGGATGAAGACAGCTTCTTATCCTCTTCTTTTTGTAAGACTTTGTAGGCCATTTCCTTGACTCGGATTCGACGCTCTTCTTCGATGTCCTCGGAGAGACGCATATCCAGTTCATGGAGGAATTGCTCCGCTCGTCCACTCTTTGCGAAAGGGAACCTAGCCAGCTGATTCCCACGAACAACCTCACCCAGTTCAAAGATGAGATCTTCGTCGAGGCCATCGAGCAGATGGTTCTCAAGCATTGACTCCAATTGCAAGCAGATATACTCCAAGCCCGCATCCTTGAAATCCGTGACGGCACAAGGGCTAATCTCATTAAGCAGGACAGCGATATTTCGAGTCGTCACAAATTTACCAATCAAAGACTGACAAATATGTGATAGGCGATCCAGCATAAGTTCGTTCGCAATGCCCATAACGTCCAAGACAAGCTCGGAGAACTCGTCTATAGATGATGCCACTACATCATCAAACATCTCAGCTCCTACATCAGCGTAGAGGAACTTGAGAACGTAATCAAATGCTTCAGGGCTCATGTGGTTGAGGTCCACAGTCATCCGTTCCTCAGCACTCATCAAACCCCGACGTTCAGACAACCACTGTCCTCCTGAGCGACCAAAGAACATGCCTTCAAAGAAAGGACATCTCTGGCATAACAATTGTCTGTGCATGATAACCTCCTCGCCGTCAAGCCGAAGGCATACGTCTCCATCCTCAAAGAAACGAGTGTCCACGATGGCTTGTCGAAAATCCACGTCCAACGAGCGCTCTAGACTAGTCTGCAGCCGGGCCGCCGTTTCGAGCTGTGATAGTTGAAGCTTTGTTGCAAGCTTCATAACTTCAGTCCGAACCTGGCGAAAACGGAATGCTAGGACCGGGGCTTCGCGCGTGAATCTCCAAACAGGTAGGATATCATCTTGGTAGGCGCAAACAACAATGTTGAGCACTGTGTAAATGTCCGTGTCGACGAAGGTCAACTCGGTTCTTGAGTCTGCGATGCCCAAATCAAATACTTCTGGATCTGGAGAGTGTCCTGTTTTACGGAACACCGAGAGGGCACTGCGCAAGGTAGGGCTTCGTGCAGAAAGCACCCAACTGTGCACAGGAATCTTGACGTCGGGAGCAGATGATGTGCAAACAATCATATCCTTATCATTGTAGGCGGTAGGATTCATGTCCAGCCATCGAGTTAGGTCTGCCTCAATGTCCATGGATTGTAGAAGTCGATAGGCTGTGGACCCTGGCTGGAGGCACCGGCCGACTGCCGTTGACCATGCCTCTTGAACTTTGTCATCATTGTTCGCCATACTCGGCGCCTCGAATCTTTCGAGAGGCAAGAGTGAACCAATATCATCCCATATGGATTTCCCACTGACCTGCATCTGCTCTGACATGACCTTCACATCTTGCCTGATGGCAGCAAATGCGCCAAAGGTAGAACCACGGGCTGCAACGCATTTCGTAATATACGGAACACGTTCGAACTTGAAGTCCTTCTTCTTAGCACCAGAGAGAGTATTTCCAAAGCTAATACCTTTGCCCTTGGAGCGCTTGACACGCTTCCATACAGCCCCTGACTCTGTGCAAATGATAACAGACCCGTGCTCGCCTACATTGACAGAGGCAACACCGTCTTTTCTAGAATCCCAGATGCACTGCGGGGGAGTCAGTGCACTCTTGATCTTCACTGGATTCGTGGTCGAGCCAGCGGGTTGATTGACTTCGTTGTTCAAGTTAAGTTGCATGGTAAAGAGGTCGCCTGCCGCAGTCACAGCTGCAATGATGTCGCCACTTGATGTAATGTAGTGAATCTTCCTTCGACGTGGGTCGTAGTGGTTCGAGAAAGATGAGCCAATGTTGTAGTTAGCAAAGGCATCTGGTATCGGAAACCTGACCTGGTTGTAGCCGTAGTTTGAAAAGACCCAGACGGTGTGATTGGACAGCAGGCATGTTGTTGCCTTATCGATGGCCGATACCATCAGAATAGGCGCCGAAATCAGCGATGCTGCCACTTTCCTAGGGGTTTGCTGAATATCTAGAGACCTTGAGTCTGCATCCATCAAGGCTAACTGGCCAGCATTGCGGCCCCAACAGTACAGGGATGAGCCAGTATGAGCAACCGAATGAATAGCAGATGCGGCTACGCCAACTATCAGCTCCTTTTTGAGAGATCCAAAAACCTGCCGGGGTGTGACGCACATGGGATCCTCGTCAGCTCTAGACGGCGAAGGTAGCACAAAGCCCAGCTGTGAATCGGTGTTGAGACCCCAGGCCCAGAGCTCTCCGTTGCCAGCTACAGCAAGCGTATGATTCTGACCAAGTGCAACTTGATGAATCTTTCGGTCTGCTAGAGGGCCCTGAACAGAGGTAAATTTGAATTGGGTATTTTCATCGCCCAATCCTAGACGTCCTCCTCTCCCGACACCGCAAATGTATAGGTTAAGGACAGGATCGGTAGTGAGGATAGCAGAGTGCAGCTTGGACATGATAACATCCTGGATGACCAAAGGTCGGTTGCGTACCAGGGCAGGGATTTCGTCGTCATTTGCTAGGCTGCCAGACTTGGTGCTGCCGCGTTCCTCAAGATACTCCTTGTAGAACCTCTGGATAAGGCTTTCAGGGCGTGTAAGGTGAATCTTTTCTGGAAATTGCCGGTCATCTTCGTCTCCAACGCCTAATGACAGATTCTTGTTGCTTCCAAAGACATATACCTCATCCCCTTCTGTGTCCAATCGAATGGTTGGCGAGTGATTTAGTGTCCGCCTAGGAAATGTTAAGAGATATAACACATGTAATATATCAAGAGAAACCTACTCATGACTGTGAACAACAACGTCATCCTCACTTTCAAAATCACTATCCGAATCCATGGCCTCCACAGTCATGTGAAGGGATCGCTGTGCGATAGTCGAGTTATAGAGGTCAAATGGACTTTGTCCCTCATTGTCCTTGGTCTTGATGAGTAACCCGGCTTTGCTGAAGTTGCTTATACTGGGGTTACTCAGGTACTCGCGTTCCTTCTCAAGAAGCATGCGCGCAATAGAAACATTTCCGGCGTACAGAGACCTGTGGAGGGCGTTCCAGCCACTCTCTAGGTCTTGAGCGTAAAGATCAATGGCAGGATGATCGATGAGGGCTTGTACAAACGCATGTGCATTGGCATCGGTCGATGAAGCTGCGCGCAGAAGGATGGTCAAACCAACGTAATCACGCGAGTTTACCTCGTTTCGACCCATAACAGCACTGCTGTCCTTTGACCTTCCAGAGGGTGTATGACCCGAAGTCTTCCGAGAAGCCTTGGGTGCACCTCGAGGGGAAGCACCCGCAGCCCCGGGGCTACCACCGAGGTGACTCCCGTAGTTGCTTACGCCAGGGCTCTTGGACAGGCTCTGGGACGCATGGCCGGCCGGGGCCAGAAGATGCCGAAACCGGTCGACATCATTTTCCCAGTAGTATTTCCACAGCAAGTGACTCATGAGAGATGGTGGCAAAGGACGATTGCCTCTTCCAGACGCTTGAGAAGGCACCTCGCTATGATTCTCGCAGGATCACGGCCTCTTTAAAGGTGCGTTTCGAAGCGCCGGGAGAGATAGAGGCTCGGCGCGACTCGATGTGTTCGTTCGGATCGTATACTGTGGCTCGATGGGATCTACAACAAGTGTGCGACAAGGCAGTGGTATGAATCGGGGTAGCTGATACGGCTGGAACACGGTCGATCGATGTATACAACTCGGCAGGGGTTTAGAAGAACAAAGAGGTCACAGGAGAAATTAGTCTTGGTACTGAGTGCTTCGTAAAGGATAGAGTGCGAAAGCTCGAGTCGGAGATATGGAAATGGGAATTCTCCAGGGCTGGCTTGTGATAAGTGTGGTTGCGGGCTACTGCCGGACGTAGCTCCCCGGAGCGCGGCCGCAAATGGCGGGGCACATGCCCCCCCAACTTACACTGACTGATAAACCCCAATAAATCCTGTGCGCGTCAGCACCTCCGAAAAAAGGCCCCAGCAATCAGGTCATGACCCTTTCCCCTAACCAGAGACAACAAGAATTCGCCACATCGAATCTAATTTCCTGGACTCTTACCTCGATGATGCGAATTTCTTGGCCCCCAGTGTTAGTCTGCGCCAATCGGGATGCCCAGATATAGCAACGTGTGCTCTTCTTTTACGAACGAACTGCTCTACTTCCCCCGCCACCTGCCGGAGCACATGCATCCCTGCGTAGATGCTGATTTGTCCTGCAGCCGTGGGGTAACTATCCTAGTACTACGAGTAAACGATTACCATGGACTTTGACATCAAACAGTGAGACCCCGATCAGCATCGTCTCCTGAGTTGAGCCTCCTCGCGTATTATAATCATTTGTGAACGTAGCCTCTTGGTCAATAAACTCTACAATACTTGAGCTTAGGACAATATCATCACATCTCCCGACGCGAAACACTATGTGCGCGTCAGCACAGTTCGAGTTATCGAACTACCTAATCATGATTCGGAAACATTTTGCCTAGTCCTGAGCCCGCCTGCGACTAATAAAGGCATCCAGTCCCTACCTATATAGCTCATCGATCCCCGTCCCGTCACTGAATAAGCCGGACAGCAGAGTATGTACGGGCCGCCATTGGAGATACCTGAGATAGAGTATTTCTTGAGCTCCAACTTGGCTACTACAAGTGCGATTTGTGCAGAATAGTCTACCAGGGAGAACGTTGGCAATAAGATGCACACTCAGGTGGGTTGGTCGCACCGAGCTTCTCGCTTTGTCATCTAGGGAAGCCAATAACGAGCCCACAATTTCGCCAAAAGAAGTTGGAGAGCTCGGCGCATCACCCAGCATTTTTTGTAAGGGAGATCAGAACCTCCGCCATGACTTCTTTACTACGCTCGCCGGCGAGAATATATCTGAAAGGGCCCGGTCTCGGTAGATGGACGGCTGGAGCTAGAAAAGCTCCCTCGAATAACTCGCGAATCGCTTGTTGCCATGCTGCAAGGTGGAACTCCAGCTCCGTCAACCCCAACGAGGTCTCCCACTTCAATGCTCTGGCAGCGGAGTGGTGGGAGCCTTACGGCTCTTCTCGACTCCTACACCTCATGAACCCTCTTCGGCACGACTTCATCAATGGCTGTCTCAAATCACAGCCCGATCCTCCTAGCAAGAACGCCAAGCGGAGGCTCCTGGACATTGGTTGCGGAGGAGGCATCTTCGCCGAGAGTGCTGCGCGTATACCTTCGATAGAACACGTCACGGCCATCGACCCGACACCCGAAGTCCTCGCCGTTGCAAAAGCCCACGCCCGTCGCGACCCGATGCTGCGGCCGAAGCTATCATACCTAAACAAGTCGATCGAGCAGCTCGAGGTGCCGCCCGAGGGCCAAGGCTACGACATCGTCTCCGTGTTCGAGGTGATTGAGCACATTGACGAGCCGGGCGCCTTTCTAGACAAGGTGCGACCATTCGTCAAGCCCGGCGGGTGGCTCGTCATGAGCACCATTGCGCGCACGTGGATGAGCTGGTTCACAACGAACCTCGTGGCCGAAGATCTGCTGCGGATAGTGCCGCCCGGAACTCACGACTGGAACAAGTACTTGAACGAGGACGAGCTACGGAGATACTTTATGGACAAGGGCTGGAATAGTCCCAAGGTCATGGGCGTCGTGTACGTACCTGCACTCGGGTGGAAGAAGGTCCAGGGCAGCGAGAAGGTGGGTAACTACTTTTTTGGCGTGAGAAGGGATTCAGATTCATAGAAAGATGTCAATACTGCGACTGCTCCCGGCACGGCCTCTGAGGGATAGACGACTCGTACTAAAAGCTGTAAACAAGGCGTACTGGGTATATAATGCATCACGATATCATAGAGACAAAGAGAACACGCCACGGCCAATCCGTGGATGATTTACATTGCATATACAGGAAATATGCATTGCCTCTTGATATTTACTCAACATCTACTCCGTATTACCATCAACAACAGAGACGAGCAGGTATCTCGCCCACACGCCGCCAGACTTGCCAACGCGCTTGTCTAGGCTACCTACCTATAAGTATGTATCTCTGAGCATCCAGCCCTTTTCCCCTACAGTGGGGTAAGCGCCCACGTGACGCTTATCAGGGTCTTGGGGGGTGGGATCGCTTCCAGTCAAGACCCAACGTTTTGAGGCTGCACAAGACGCTGTTCCATCAGTGCTCGATTACCTAGTAACTATCACGTCTCGCAGAAGTTGATTCCTGGGCAGATCCAATGATTGAACAAAGGATGGGCAAGCCCGTTCTTGGCTACTTCCCCATCTGGTTCGCGTCCAAGATTGTCGACTTTTGAGCTGTTGGACGCATCTTTCCAGAATCAGATTCCATCTCCGTTGACTCGCGAGAAGAGGTGGTGGACAAGGCGGGCACACTTTTTTTCTCAGCCAAGCTTTCTGGCCTGACGTACTCGCCAATCATGATCATCCTCAAGGGCCCGCGACCTTGCGGCGTTGGTTCTAGCTCGGTAGCCTTCTGCTGCATCCATGTTACCCCCTTTTACCTCTTGGCTCTTGGCTCTTGGCTCTTGGCTTATGGTCTTGAGACTCTTGAGCAATGCATTGCACACAACGCTGCGAACCACTCGAGGAACCAGTTGGCTCGACTTTCTGCCTGATCGTTGTGTGCTGTGTTCACAACAGTCGAGTTCCGGACCATGAGATAAGACTGACGGAATACAGAAAATCCCAGTGTTGATCATATGTTGGGAGTCTCTCACTGGTTATACTCGGCCATGGACCTCGCTTGCTGCCTCCACCGTCAGGCTCCGCAGCCTGCTGTCGGCGGCTGTTGGTGGATGAACGAGCTAAATTTACCAATAGTTTATTTGGACCTCTGCACCAAGATTCTTATCCACGTCGACAACTCCCATGACTGTCTTGGTCCGTTTCCACCAGGCTCCTACAAGTAAGGATGGCTTTTCCAAGCCAATCCTTTCGCTCACACACCCGCACACGTACAAACAGTCCTCATTGCACATGGCTCACCATTCCATGGTTCAACGCCAAGCACTGAAATCACTCAGCCCTCTTTGCCTACTGCCTCAGGCTGGTTCCACCGACGTGATAACACATCAAGCTTTGGCTTGATCCTTGGGTAGTACTCCGTACTCCTTACTTTACAAAGCGCTATCTTTTGGCCTCGTCATGACAAGACTTTCTCTTTTCCTCTTTAATCGGTGCCCAGACTCTAGCTTTATCTGTCTTGGCCGCGGAATATTGCGCGTCACAAACAAGCTCGAAATGAGATTGTAGACTCGATCAACAATACTCTCGGAAATACTCCGTATCTGCAGGATGTTTTCGACAAGTACAAAAGTTGCCCTCTGAGTAGCAAGCCCAGTGGCGCCTTGCCAACGAGACTTTGGTCGACTACGGCAGTCAGACTCACCTATTGATGTCCAACTCGAACCGCTGTATTTGCTAAAGTGAATGCCACTTCGGTCGAAAACTATTGCACAGAAGAGCTTTGCGTTGTTAGCCAGCACATGTCTAGGCTGCTGGGCTGCTGAAACACGCAAGACGTAAAGTACCTCATGCAACAACGACCAGCGAAAAGTAGTCTACAGACTTTTTGACAAATTGTGTGATGTTTGGTCAGATGATGAGCATCGCTACCTACTCAACGCTCCTCTGCCATCATCATAGTCCACTATTGTCCAGGGTCGGAGTGTGCCATCTATGGAAACCCCCTGCGGCGTTGTGTGTCGTTGGCAGCCGTTTCTACGGAGCACATCCCCAGATAACATTCTCGAAAAGAAGCTCATGATCCTTGCTGTTTGAAGCATGGGATTGCTTGGCACACAAAGATCAACAGGCATTCTACGATACTTGACTGGAGAAACTAACCTTCTATGAAAATGGCTGCAGCCTTTGCACCTCGAGCCAGGCCACCTTGGCGGCAGACACTCTTCGCGGCGTTCGGCTTGGCGCAACCTTCGTTGCCCTCCTTTTCATCGCCAAGTTTCTCCGGCCATCCACCCAACGATCCTCGGGTTGTCCGACTCTTGATATGTGCATACAAGCACATGGCACGAGAGGAGAGGTGCTAGGGTCATGGGCCAGTTGCTCAACACCTTCCTCTAAAGGCATCATGAGGATAACCCAGGTCTTTCTCGACATGACTTGGCAGATTTCCACTTTCTTCGTGCCCCAGAATGCATGAGCCGCCCCTAAGTAGTCCCACCAAGATCTCATCAAATACAATATCCCCCATAACCACTTCTTTGATTTCACCCTGCCCTCTTCCTCTTGCTTCGTTGTTCCCTTGGCTTTGGCCCTTTCTCCCTCATAAACTCGTCCACGGGAAGTCTTTCCACTGTCGCCCAGCATGTCCGCGCCACAGGATCAATACCAGCCAGATATCAAGGAGCTGTCCAGGGAAACGGCCAACGAGCCTACGCCGGTTAGCTCCAAGGACGAGGCCAGGCCCGTGGGCTATGTTGAGCCCGTGGAAGAGACTCGGGAGAAGAAGCCATGGTGGAATTCGTTCCTGGTCATGGGCTCAGCAACCCAGATTGTCACTGCGGCCGTCGTTGCTATTGCCATTGGCATGGCAGTTTCGACCCAGGTGGACAACGTCCCCGAGGCCGCAACCGAGATCATCTCTATCCCTGGTGACCTCTGGCTACGCGCCTTGAAAGCTGTCGGTAAGTCTGAAACATAGCGGATGCTTGTCCTCGAGCATTTTTGCCCTCTAATACGAGTTGAGTTACCGGCCTGACACGTTCTACCCAGTGCTGCCCCTGATTGTGTGCGCGATGATTCTGGCCGTTCAGCGTCTGAGGGAGATGGGCGAGGGCAGCGGTGCCAAGCTCGCTGGTTGGACTGTTGGTTACTACGTCCTGACCACGATGCTTTCCATCGCCATGAGCTGCATCATGACTGCCCTGGTCTGGGGACCCATGTTCACCGTGGTCAGCGAAGACACGCTCGACGTCTCCGAGTCCCAAAAAGAGTCAGCCGACGAGAAAGCGTCGGCGGGAGAGAGCAACCCCCCTCACATGGTTGTCAAGCAGATGTTCCAGTCCTTCATCCCCAGCAACGTCGTCAACGCCTTGGCGTCGGATGAGCTTCTCGCCGTGCTCATCACCGCCTGTGTCATCGGCTACCTGATTCGGGACAAGAACTCGGTCTTCTTGAGGCTCATCATCGAGATCGAGCAGATGATTATGAGGGTCATCACCGCGCTCATCAAGATGGCCCCCACTGGCGTCTTCTTCCTCGTCCTCTCCAACCTCATGAAGCTGTCTATTGCTGAGATTGGTCAGAACCTTGGTATGCTTATTGGCGGTACTCTGGGCACAATGGCCATCCACGTCTTCATCATCCTGCCTCTAATCTTCTTCGCCTTCACCCGTGGAAACCCCTACGCCTTCTGGCTGAAAATCTCGCCCGCGTGGATCACGGCCTGGGGAAGTGCTTCTTCCGCCGCTACTCTGCCGGTCACCCTTCGCTGTGCCAACGAGCGTGGCATCCCCATAACTGTCTACAAGTTTACCTGCCCCCTCGGCTGCCTTATCAACATGGACGGGTAAGTTTTTCTACTACTCGGAACAGCCGCGGATGAATGTTTTTGCTAAAATCCTTCTCCATAGTACCGCCATCTACTTCCCCATGGGCGTCGTCTTCCTCGCCGCCACCCAGGGCCACGAGCTCCTGCCTACCGACTATGTCATCGTTTGCCTACTTGCTACCCTCGCTTCCATCGGCACGACGCCTATCCCTTCCGCTTCTCTTGTGCTCATCGTCATGATCTGCCACTCGGTCGACGTCGAGGTTACCGGTATGTTCGCCGTCATTGTTGCCATTGATTGGCTCCTCGACCGCTTCCGCACCGCCATCAACGTATCTGGCGATCTCTTCGGCTCCGTCGTCATCGCCAAGATTACCAAGATCGAGGACGAGGAGGGGATGGTTGATGAGAGCATCTATCCCCGCGGCCAGCCCGACGATGTCGCGCAACGCGCCTGAGCGGTTGTCATGTGCGTGGTGTTTTGAAGAACCTTGGAAGGAGATGATTGTGACGTTGCTCTAGATATGAATATGAATTGGTATTTTACTCCAACAGGACTTGGTCCAAAGTCTATTGTACACTATTGCTGTATGATGAAAACAACATGGTTGTGATGCCTGTTAATAAATCTAACCGAGGCTCCAAGAATCTATACTTTTACTCTTATATACTTGGATATTCAGGGCAATAGATCCAATCTATTCATTCCATAATCATCAAGTACAGCGTCGGAGCAGAGCCGCCAGTAGCTACCACACACTATACGACGGACTCGCGCATGATCCAAGCAGTCCGGCCATAGCCAAAAGCCAACGGGAGGTCTGCATGGAGCTTCGGCCGCACTTGGGATGTTTTGCTGTAGGGGCCGACAGCTAAAAGGACTCGTCCGCCCAATAGCTCCCCACACGTTGAGCTGGCTAATGGCAATGAATGACTGGTCTCGCTGTCGAGTCCTCTCTCCCCTCATCTCATCTCACCCCAAGGAGCCGTCATGCGTGTTTGCCAGTTGTCATTATAGACACTAGTGACAATATTTGACGAGTTCCCTCTGGCATATACCCCCTTCTCTCTCTTTTTCCCCAATCACATGGTCGTTTGCCAATGCATCTAGACGACAAAGTCTCAGAGCAGCATCCCACCCATTAGCAGCGGCAACGGCGCAACCTGTATTAAAAAAAGAAGAAGAAACACAAGTCTCGGATCGGGTTGAAAGCCTTTTACGTCCGCTGCCTCGCCGAGTCTTTCAGCTTAGTGCAGAGATAAAAAAGGTTTCTGCATCATGCAACAACGGCGTTTCGAGCCAAGGCTGGCACGGCGCAGGCATCATCCTGGCGGTCTAACAACAACAAATGTACATGTAATGCATGTAGACTTTGTCCGTCGCTTGAGGCCGACGGCGGTTCCGCCCTCGTTGCTTGCGGCTCGCTCGCTCGCTCGCACTGCACCCACACACACCAAGATGCTTTTTCTTTTTCTCTTTTTCTTTTTTTCCCCCATCTGCCAAGCCACATCCGCGCGGGCGGTAGACACACCAATATGAGACCACCTCTCTCCCAGCTGGCAGAACCTACCTAACCCCGCTACTCACGCACACCGTGGCGTGAGAGAGCGGCCGCGGGCTGGGACCACCATGTTGGATGTCGACCGCAGGAGAACAAAAAAAGGTCGGTGGGGAAGAGGGGGGAAGTTTTGGGCACCGTTGTGATGATGAACAGATTTGCCTGGGGGGGCCAGGGTTATTACGTGCAACTTACTTTCTAGCAAGACTTTCTTTTCGTGGCGGTGAACGAGCAAAGGGAAGGGTGAAGGGGGGGGGGGGGAGGGGGGGCGTGTAGCTTCCAGAGGGCGGGTTTATCGAACAGAGCCTTGTTTTCGATGGCGGCCGACACAGCAGCGTTAAGCGTCAACTTTTGCCGGACGAGGGTTTGTCGGAGTAAAGGAAGGCGGCAAGTAAGTATGTTGTGATCCAGGCGTCTGCGGGCGTCTGGGTAGTAAGACTCCTCCTCCTCCTCCTCCTCCTCCTCCTCCTCTTCTTCTTCTTCTTATTGCCTCAAGGCACTTTTACTCATCCTTCTTTACCGCCGGCAATGCTTCCTTGCCCTCGCTAGGCATTGAGGTAGTAGGTGGTAAGTAGTATTAGATTGAAACTCCGCGGCGCCGTCATCAGGCTGCCATGCAACCTACATTTCGGGGTTCGTAAAGAGAGGGGTGGGGGAGGGTGGAAAAGGATACCATGTACGTGATTCGAGACCTTTTTTTTGCTCGCTAAGCTTTTGCTGACGTCTTCCAAAGTGGCCCCGCGGACGCGGATGCAAGGGAGGAGCAGGGGAGCTCCGTGAAAAGTCGACAGGGCAGGAGCGCACATGGATGACGGGACCCCTTGGCCAAGAAGAGGCGTCTTGAATATTACATGCAAGGCGTTTTGCATACGCTTTTTTGGCCCTGTCGCACGCACAAAAAAAAAAGCCAAGGTCGTACTTCGTATATATATGTACGGAGTATTAAATGCTATCAATCGAGACGATACGCGGGCAAGGCAGAGCAAGCACACACGCACACACACACTCTCTCTCTCTCTTTCTTCTCTTCCCATCCCTGTCTCTTGGGCAGCAAGTAGTACTTGTAATAGAAGTGGTTGTATATACAATATACTCCGCACTCTGTATACACAACACAGCATGTACCCCGTACACCGACATGAAAGGCGCAGGTGAGCGTTCACCATTACACCCCCTCCTTCTTTCCACCACCCCCTTCTGCCTCGCTTGACGCGCCTGAATGCGCAATAACACGGATGCCCTGAATGGCGGGCACTACAAGTAATCTCGAGCGGCCCGCTACCTAGACTTGATCTAGATGATTGAAAGAAGGAATTAGAAAGACGATCGTACGAGCTACAAGTAAGAAAAAAAAAGAACAAAAAAGGCTCTCCCAAAACGAGCAAGAGC
The DNA here is from genome assembly GCA_003012115.1 of Trichothecium sympodiale. NCBI lineage: Eukaryota > Fungi > Ascomycota > Sordariomycetes > Hypocreales > Trichothecium > Trichothecium sympodiale. The sequence goes on from PXOB01000248.1 coordinate 60,879, forward strand.
CGCGAGCCCAAGTGTCAGATATTGTACAAGCGTAAAAGATTAGGCGCTTGGGTAGATCCGAGATTGAGAATTGATGAGCTGAAGAGACCCATACCTCCCGCTAGGTTAGCATCGTGTCCTTTGCCGTCATTGTTCCGATATCAAACCCTTATCCTTGATCACTTCTCCTGGTATGTAAGAGGGGAAGAGGGGAAGAAAGGGGGGGGTGTGTGAAAGAGAGAGAGAGAAGAGAGAGAGAGAGAGTTGGAGAGATCCATGTTCGAGCAAGCGGGCTTATGACCGGTCCATGTGACCGATTCGCATATTATCATCATGTTTTAACACAACCGCACCATCGGGCTCGTAATCGGAGATTGGGATTTAAGACAAAATCCCCATGTACCGGTAATAAGCACAATCAACGGCCGAAGAAGAGAGACAAACCGGGGGGGGGGGATGCAGAACTGGTCAAAGAGCCAATCGTTAAAGAAAGAGGGTTTTGAGACATTGGGGGAAGAAAAAAAGAAGCAAAGAAAAGATTGCCCAATCATTGAAGCAATCAATCATTGAAGGGTGTATAATTGTACAAGCACGGAGTACTCCGTACTAGTTAAATAAAGCCCCCCTCCCCACGATCCTAGTACCGCATAACTACGGAGTACATACACGGATCGACAGCGCGCACGCTGGGGGATTCGAGTGGAGGATCCCGGACCCAAAAAAAGAGGTCTTGTCTTGACCCCTGGGAAAAAAAGACAGCAAGCTAGCAGGGCTGGTAACCAGACTACGGGGAGGGCCAGACAGTTTCTCCTATCGGATTGAGAGGTAGCGATCGTACGGAGTACTCCGTAGAGAGAGGGAGAGGGCATACCGAACGTTGTCGGGGACTCGGGGTGCTTTCCTTTTCTATTTCTTTCTTCTTCTTCTTCTTCTTCTTTTTCTTTTTTTTCTATTTTTTTCTTCCTGTTGTTGATTATATAAAACACACACACACACACAGAGAGAGAGAGACACACACACATATGACGGCGTTTGACTCACAGTCAGCCTCCTGAAGCACTACTTGACAAGGCGTCTCGGATTAAGAGGAAGAGGAGGAGGCGAAGCAATCCAAGCCGTACCTATAACAGAGCTATCACGTATACAAGTATGTACAGACTCACAGGAGTACGCAATTAGCGGGGCAGATCTAGCGACAACAAATGCTGTGCGATTCCGATTGGGCATTGGAAATCAGGAAACAATGGGGTTTGGCTATCTCTTTGGTTTCACCTGGTACCTTGTTTCGTGCAACACACGCACATATACACACACGCACCCACGCACGAACGCACGCACGCACACACACCAACAATGCATATTTATGCCGCAGATGGATGGGTGGAGTCGTCAGGCAGAACTGAATGAAAAATAATAATTAGAGTAAAAAACGACCAAAGAGAAGAATTAATTAATAAATAAAT
>PXOB01000249.1:0-22883 GCA_003012115.1 Trichothecium sympodiale
AAAAAAAAAAAGAAAAAATTAGTATTAAGATATATAGGAATATTTAAAGTCATTTAGAAAATTAACTTTTAAATATATTACATTATATTCTTAAAGAAATACTTATATATTTATAATATATTCTATATTAGACTATTAGAACTTTAGAATAAAAAAGACTACCTAAGCAAATTGCTTTCTATACTTAACCTAAAAGAAAAAGAAAAAGAAATAAAAAATTAAAATAATTAAAGTTAACAGAATTCTTTATAAGAAAAAATATTACTTTATAAAATAAATAAGCTAGCTATTAAAATATAATTAATAAATATTAAATAGAAATATAAATAATATATAATAATTTATTTAAATATTTAAAAAAACTTAAAAGAAAAAATATAATTAAAAAGACTATAAGGAATTAATATAGAAAAAAAGAAATTATAAAAACTATAAAAAGAAAGATTATTAAATCTTAAAGGTAAATTATTTAGAATTAAAAATTAAAAATAAAAAAAAACTATTTTAAAAAACTTTAATAATAACTTATTATAATTATATAAAAATAATAAAATAAGATTATTAATTACTTAACTTATTTAAATAAAATATTTATTTTTAATATTATTAAAAAGCCTTTTAATAATATTATAATTAAATAAGATATTAATAATATAATAAATAAAAAAGCTTATAATAATATTTTAATTAATATATTAATTATTAAATAATTAAAAGTAAAGTATTAATTAAGTAATATATTTTTTATATTAAATAATATCTTAACAAATAAAAATTAATAAAAAAAAAAGAAAGAAATATAAAAGAATATATATAATATTAAAAAAAGAAATAATATTCATAGAATATTTAATAATATATTAAGTAATTATAATAATATAATACTTTAAAATACTAAATATAATACTTTTAGAATATATATTATTAATATATTAAGATTTCTTATAAAAAGTCTTTATTTTTTAAAATATATTATAAAAAAATATAATTATAGCTATAAAAAGTTAATATATATTTAAAAAGAAGAATAATAATATTTTATTATTAATTTATATTTTTAAAATAAGAATAAAGCTAGTATTTATATATTAAAAATAAGAAATAATTATAATTTAAATAATAAAAATAATAAAGTCTTTATAGTTATTTATTATTATAAAGATAAGAAAAATATAAGCTTTACTTTTTAATTAATAAAAATAATATACTTTAATTATAAAGATAATATATATTATTTAAAGAATTTCTTTTAAATAAAATTAAATATAATTCTTTTTAATAAAAATATAAATTATTAATTAAAAATGTAATATATAATATTAAATATCTTATATATAATATTAGATATTTTATATAAAATATTTAAATAAAAATTTAAAAAAAATAATAAACTTATTATAAAATATTATAAAAAGAAAGATAAATTTAAAGATATTATAAAAAATAAAGTCTATAAAGAAAATAATAATAATAATATTTATAAGTAATTTTATAAGAATAAAAATATTTATAAAAATATATATAAAGATAAGAATATATATAAAAATAGGAATTAAAAGTATTATAAAAATATAATTAAAACTTAATAAAATTATAAGAATAAAAAAGAAATAATAAAAGAAAATTACTTAATATTAAAAAGTAAAACTTTAAAAAATATATAATAAAAAGAGATTATAAGAAATTATTAAAATTAAAAAAAAACTTAATATTAAAACTTTAAGAATTATTCAAAAGATTAAGAATATTTTATATATACTTAAGTATAATTATTTAATATTTAAGTATAGTAATATAAGAAGACTTATTAATAATAAAGTAAAAGAAAATAAAAAAATAACTTATATTATAAAATATAATTAATAGAAAGAAAAAAGAATAATTCTTTAATTTATTTAATAAATAGAAAGGAAATATAAAAAAAAGAAAAAGAATAATTAAAGTAGTATAAGCTTATATATTAAAAATAATATCTTTTTCCTTATTTAAATCCTAATTAAAGAAAGAAATAAAATAAATTTAAGTAAGAATAGTAATATTCTATAAGAATTACTTTTTATAAAAAGTAAAAAAAAAATAAGATTTTTTCTTTAGTAAAGAATAAAAAAAAGATTAATTAAATTATTAAAAGCTTTTTACTTAAAGCTTTTATATTCTAATAGTAATAAAAGAAATATAAATATAAGAAAATTAGCTTTTATATATTTCTTCTTTTTCTTAAAAATACTATTAGAATTATAATTAATTATTAATAATTAAAAAGGAAAAGCTATTATAAAAATTTAAAAGATTAAGTAAATTAATAATATAAATAATATTATTTTAAAAAAGAAAGAAAAACTTTAAAAAGTATTTATAAATAAATATAATACTATAAGGTATTTAATATTTACTTTAATTATTAATATAATAATATTATAAGCTATTAAATAATAATATAAAAATATATTATATAAAGGGAGGGAATAATTATAATATACTTTAAGTTATTATATTACTTAAGATTATATAATAAATATATTAAGAATACTTTAGGAATTCTCTATAAGTAATTATATTTAAGAAAGAACTTAAGCTTTAATTACTATATAAATAGAAACTTACTTTCCTATACTTACTTAACTTATTATACTTTTTATATATTATAAAAAACTTAATTATATATTATAAAATTTATATTATAATTAATTTTATTCTTATTTAAAACTTTATTTTTTATTATATTATAATAATAAAATTATCTTTTATATTTATATTATATAATATATAAAAATAATTATATATTATATATTTATATTATTTAATTAATAATTTAATATTATTAGCCTTAAAAATATTTTTTTTTATATTTATAAATATAAATTTATATAATTCTTTACTTTTATATATAATTATTTATTTAAAAATAATTTTATATATATTAAAGATTTTCTTTAAATAAAAATATATAATATTTATTATTAATTATTTAATATTAAACTTTTTAATTTTTATATATTATAATTAAATAAAAACTTAATAAAAACTTTTAAATTAAAAAATATATAAAATAAAATAATATTAATATTATTAATAATAATAATAATAATATTAATATAGCTTTAAACTTTTTAAGCTAAAAGTATATTTAAAAAAATAAAGATTATATTATTAAAAGAAAAAAACCTTTAAATCTTATAATTTAAATATCATAAATTAACCTTAATAAATTAAAAAGATTATTTTTAATAAACATTATAAATATATTTATAATATATATAAAAGCTATTATAAATATTATAAATAAGTATTAGTAAAATAACTTATAGGTAGGTGAAAACTTTAATAGATTTAAAATAACCTATAGATATAGGAGAGAAGTTGAATATATCGTTTAGGGCGTATGGTAGACCATGAGCCTAGGGTAACCAGATAGAACGAGAAGGCGTATTTGCGCCTGTAGCTTTGGTGGAAGAGAGACCTAGAAGCACCAAGATAAGAAAAGAACATTCATCATTACGACTTGCCATCAAAAACAGAGAATTACGCAGCTCAATACTTGCGGGTTCCAGCCTCCGACTAATAACATAGGCCCCCTACTCCTACTTTTACTGCTGACCATCGGGCTTCTTCCCCTGTATATCAGGCTGCCCACCACCATCGAGCCGCTCAACGACCCCTCGACCGCATCGACAAAGATTGGCGAATCCTTTTACTGCCTTGAATCCTGGGAGCTCCCCACACGGGATGACTGTTTTCCGGGTGGAATGCGAAGAAGAAGAAGAAGAAGGGATTCCAAGGGCTGTAACGGTTTAACCGAACTCAAAGCCGGAGGTCACAACAATCACAACCGTTCGAGTCACGAGGGTTGCGGCTTTGGTCGAACTTGGCAACTGTGGGTGCCCTCTAACCTTCAAGAAACGGGGCAAAGCCAATCGACCCCGTCTAGTTAGCTACTACGAAAGCAAAGCAAAGCAAAGCATGGATACTGACACGTGGGGACGCAGGTGATGAACAAGGCCGACGTTTTGTCTACGACGCCCCTCGATCAATGCCCCCCTAAACATGCCGCCATCCTTTTAAGAAACAATTTGGACAGCACGGCAAACAGCAATCAAGTCCGTGGTCAACGAGCCCCTTCCTACGCTGGCTTAGAGTCAGGGGGGACAGACCTCGTTCGGCTCCCAACGCCGCACAAGGCTTCCCAAAAAAGGTCACGCAGAGGTGAACGGAGGCCAAGACAAAGAGAAAGGCGTGCGTGTTGTTCCTCGAGTAAGGGCTGCCGAGACGAGCTTTTAGGTCGAGGTGTACGAGACGGCAATCTATCTAGGCAACCTTACACCCAAGGCTGCAGCATGGCGGAAGCTGGAAGATACCATGCGGGGTATAGTGATCACGAATCCCGGTGCTGAGCATCAGTTGGCTTTGAGACTACGGCTGCGTTGGCTTATCCGATGACCGCGGCAGCAGCCCCTCGAGAAGACGAAATCGAACCCTGCCGCTGGCAGTCAACGCCCCTCGCCCCTCGAGCCACTCGAGCCCACCTAGGCTATGTTGGTCGGATACAAGTCCGACACAACCAATCCCGGAGCTGAGTACCCGCGGTCAGCGCTAGGAAGGCCGTAGTACACCAAGCAGCCCGTTCAATCTGACGATGGAAAAACCATACGAACCACAGCTCCACGAGGGAAACAGGTCAAGGAACTCGGATCTACAGCCAGGTGCCTACAGATGGATATGCTGTCGGAGAGCATAGGGATCGAGGACGATGAGGAAGACGACCCAATAGCTGATCCGGAACTGTCGTTCCTGGAAGACGAGCCGCAAGCGGCTGCGACAGGCAGGTTGTCAGCCCCATCAGCCCCATCAGCCCCGTCAGCCCCGTCAGCTCTTACGGCACAGGGATCCGGATCACAGCCGGATCATATAGGTCAGGAAGAGCTGCCCGGGCAGGCGGACCACGATATGCCTGACATCAGCGTGGACAGCGGCCCTGATCAACAGCTGTAAGAGGAAGCGGCTGCCGCAGCTGGCAAGCAGGATGAGCCTATCGATGCTCAACGCCGTCAGAAGAGACCGATGTCAGTACCTCGTGTGTCGGCGTGGCTGGAACCGCGGACCAGAGCTGGCTCGAGACCCAGACGGAGGTTTGGCTAGACCGCCGGTGTCGTCAGGAGGATTGAACCGAGCAGTGCTCAACAGAAGTTATATCTGACGGTACTTTTCGGAGGTCAAGACTAGGGCTTCCAGTGTCTTTGGACCCAGCCAATTATAGTCAGGAATCAGACAAACAAGGGTCCACGAGACCGGTCCGAGCACAAGGTCCGGATAACGGGCGGTGCAGAGTTGCTAGCACCACGAGCATCCGGGGTCAGGCAAATCAATGGGAGCGCTCAGCTGAGTCGGAGTTTATCACGGAAGGCTTGCCATCTTTCCATCCTACAATTGGCCAACAACTAAGCGTGATCTGATTCGACGAGTTCATACCGATTCCCTTGAGGATCCGCGGGAGAAGCTGCGGGAGTGTGAATGAGTGGCACGGGTCATGTAGCTGCCTGGCTTTGGTCGAGTCTAGTTAGGAGAGGCTCTTGCACTACACTCGATAATTCTTTTTCACTTGTACCTCCAACCCATTCCTACTTTAAGTGCACCATCTTGCGCAATCTTACTCACCATCCCCCCCAGGGCACCATAAATGTAGATCGCATCAGAAGCATTTCCACTCGATTCAAAAATCTTCCCGCACTTAACCATACGAAACAGGATGCATACCTCAAACAAGAACGCGCAGGTCAACACCGATAAAGTACACGTCTCGGCTCAACGACATGCACAAAGTTTCGATGTTGAGAAGAGAACCGCCATTACTCCCAAGGAGGCGAAACCCATTCTAGGTAGCATGGACGGAAAACATATCCCCTAAACGTTTCGACAAACGCACTCGACCAAAGGAAACCCCTGCATCCCCCTTCAACCCCCCTTCAAAAAAAGAAAAGAAAAAAAAGCTCCTCTGAATCTTCATCACTTGCAGGTATATAGATAGTTTATTTCTAGTGCATGCGTCAAGTACTGTCGCCATAGCTCACGAGATTTCCCAAGTCATGTGCTGGAAATTACGTCGATAATACGGGTGATCGCGGCCTGCTTTTTTTTTCTCTTCTTTTCTTCTTGCCTTTGTGGCTTTCTCAAAGCCATAATTTCGCAGCCCAGACCGACACGTCGTAATATTGACCATAAACTTGAGCCGACTAAAGATAGGACCATGTTTGCTTGTACCCGATCCTTATGCTGCTGTGTACCGCCTTCTAAATTAAGAGCCTTATGTAATAGCCGACTACGGCAGCCGACGCAAGGAACCGACGCAAGCACCCGACGAAATGAGCGTCAAATAGAACGCAACCCCTCACAGCAGCTCCCGCAACAGACTACGCACCTGGCTAGAGCAGAATGCCTCCTCTTGCAGCAGCCCTTATAGTTGACAAAAGCAGAACGCGTCCTCTTGCGAACACCTTCGCAGCAGATAAAGGTAACCCCTGGGCAGAACGCATTCCCTCACAACAGCCAACGAAGTTAACGACAGCAGTCCCAAGCAAAACACTTCCTCTTGTAGCAGATCACGCGGTTGACGACGGCAGAATGCATCCTCTTCCGAAGACCGTCGCAGTCCACGTAACCGACTCGAGCAGACAAGGCAGCCTCGAGCAGAACGCACTCTCACATAGTAGCTCTCGTAGTCGACGATACAAGCCCCGGGCAGAACACATCCTGTCACAGCAACCAACGCAGCCGACGATAGTAATCTCGAGCAGAACGTACTCTCTTACGACAGTCCACGCAGTTCAATGACAGCAACCCTCCCAGCCAACTCGAGCAGAATACATACTCTTGCAACGGCCTATATAGCTAACGAAAGCAGGACAGGTCCTCTCACAGCAACTCTCACAACAGCCTACGCAGATGTCGAAAGCAGCCTCAAGCAAAACACGCCTTCTCACGACAGCCCCTGCAGCCGAGGACGGCAGGCTTAAGTAGAACGCTTACTCCCACAACAGATGACGAAGGCACCCTCAAGCAGAACCCATCCTCTTACAACAACCCATGCAACCGACTCGAGCAGAATGCTTCCTCCTCCGAAGACTAACGAAAGCAATCTCGAGTATAACGTTCCCTCTTGCAATAGCCGATATAGTAGACGAAGGCAGCCTAGAGAAGAACGCTTTCTCCGACAGCAGATCTCCTAGGCGACGACGGTAGAATGCATCCTCTCAAATATTCCACGCAGCTAACGACAGCAGTCTCAAGCAGAACGCATGTACTATATCTGCCTATGCAGCTGACGAAGGCAGCTCCGAGCAATACACTACGCTTCCCAAGGACCCTCGAAGTAGAGGAAGGCAGTCTCGAGCAGAACGCTTCCCCTCACAGCAGCGCTCGTAGCCGACGATGGTAGAGCACACCCCCTTCCGAAGACCTACGCAGCCCTTGCAGCCGGCACGAGCTGAACGCTTCCTATTGCATTAGCTGTCGTAACCAACCTGAGCTAAATGCTTATTCTTTCGGACACACTCGAAGTAGATAAAGGCATCCCCGAGCAGAACGTATCCCCTCACATCCTCTTACGATAGGCCACGAAGTCGACGAAAACAGCCAGAGATAGCTGCCTGGAGCAGAATATATCCTCTCACAGCAGCCTATGTAGCCGATAACGGTAAGCTCGAGTAGAGGGCTTTCTCTCACAACAGCCTACGTAGCTGATGAAAGTAGCCTCTTCCAAAGACTCTCGCAGTAGACGAAAGCTTCCTCAAGCAGAATACATCATCTCGCAGTAGCCTATGCAGTTGACTATTGCAGAACGCATCTTCTTCCAAAGACCTCCTAAGTTCACGGACCCGACTCGAGCAGAACGAATCCCCTCACAACAACAGCCCACGCAGTTCACGAAAGCAGGATCGAGCAAACGAAGACAGTTTCGAGCAGAACCATTAGTCTCATAGAAACCCTCGCAGCACGCCTCCTCTTATTGCAGCCTATGCAGCCTATGCAGTTGACGACAGCAGCCCCGGGCAGAACGCTTACTCTTATAGCAGCTCACCTAGCCGACGAAGACAATATCAAGGAGAATACTTACTCTCCACAGCAACCCTTGCAGCCGACTCGAGTGGGATGCTTCTTCTTGCAATAGCCCACGCAGCTAACTCAAGCAGAATTACAATCATCTATACAGAAGACGGAAGCAGCCGACGAAAGTAGTCTCGAACAGAACGTATTCTCTCACGACAGCCCACGCAGTTCACGATAGCAGCCTTGAACAGAATAATTCCTCTTCCGAATATTCTGGCAGCAGATGAAGGCAGCCCCGAGCAGAACACTTCGCATCCTCTTACAATAACCCACGCCGTTGACGGAAGAAGGCATTACCTTTAGAAGAATTTCGTAGTCTACGTAGCAGACTCGAGCAGAACGCATCCTTTCATAGCAGCCGACGAAAGCAACCTTAAGCAGAACGCTTCCCCTTGCAGCAGCCCACGCAGTTGACGACGGTAGAGCGCATCCAAGGAGGGACGACATGCAAATCGATGTAACTTAACCAAGCACGTAGAACAGGACAACTGAATAGGGAACTCCTGCCTATCCTGAGAGGCTGGCGCTCTCGTACAGCTACTACCGAGTACTCCGTACGCAGCATCGGTGGGTGAGGAATGAGAGTTCGCATGGCGGCAAAAGCTGCTGCCCGGGCGATGCTCGTGCTGGAAGACGCGGATACGATCGGTCGGCTCACACCTTATCCTGATGACCTTAATCCAAGGTGGTATTCAGGGAAAGAAGCGTGCCGTCGGCGCCGCTGCTCAGGAGGTAGGGATGCGTCTTATTCGAATCGAAGCATGTCACTCTTCCGAAGACCTTCGCAGCCGGCAAAGGCAGGCTACAAAAGGGGACCCGAGCAGAAGGTCTACTCTCGTAGCAATACTCGTAGCTTACGAAGGCAGCCCTCATGCAGAATAGATCATCCCACAGCAGCACACGCAGCCGACTCAAGCAGAAAGTTTCCTCCTCCGAGGACTGACGAAAACAGCCACGGTAAGAACGTAACCTCTTGTGTTTTCTCACAGCAGCTCTCGTAGCTGACAAGGGCTGCCACGAGCAGAACGCCTACTCCTATAACAGCTCACGTAGCTGATGAAGGGAGCCTCAAGCAGAATACATCATCTCAACCAAGCGGGCGCCGATTGGCACGGCTGGAGAGGCCGTTAGATAGGGCCCTGCCATTCTCCATGAATACCTCTCCGAAATTGTCAAGACGGCCGAGACTGTCATGACTGAGCTGCCTGGATTGGCACCTTGTTGTAGTAAGACTGGATGGAACCGTACATACATACAAGTCTGATTACATAGTATACTAGAATCCTGACGGCAGCACTCTATTCTCTTCTCGTAAGGACGCGCAAGTCAAGATGCGCGGCCTTTGAGTTGAGCATGGGGAAGTCGAATCTCACGTCCTGGCCGATCTGCCTATCGGATTACCGAGTTACCGAGTTACCGAGTTATGGACTTATCGAATTATCAGCTTATGGAATCATTTAGATATCGAATTATTGGGTTATCGAATTATTGAGTTATCCAGTTGTCGACTTGTCGAATTGTCGCCGTCACTTTCTGCTTGCCTCGTTTGATTCCCTGGTGTCGATCGGGCGTGGGATTCTTTCACACGATCTAGTAGACGTCGGGATACAGAGCGTCATAATCAATATCAAAATTACCAATATCCCCCGCTCTTCCTCTTTTCTTTTCCCCCACTGTTGGGTGCAACAGGCCCAGTCTTCTCTCAACATAATCCGAGGCTTGATCTTCGCGATGCACGATGGAGTCACGTATGCCCCAAAGGAAGGAAGAAAGATAGAAAGAGAGATGACAAGACATGGTGCTGAAGATGGGGAGGGTTGAACCATCACTTAGGTACTATGCCGTCCATCCTGCTGGAGAGGAATTGCGGAAAGACAATGTGTCGCAACGTATAAGGTTGAAATAGTTGGCTCAAGCCTCGTTTTGTGATGGAAGAGAAATTGGAAGAAGGATAGAAAGAAGGATAGAAAGACGGATAGAAAGACGGATAGAAAGACGGATAGAAAGACGGATAGAAAGATGGATATAATTCATATTGTCAAAGTTGGGAGGGCACCGTAATTCAGATACCACATGGTCATGCGAAAGCGGGCTTTTGGAAAGGCGATGGGAGTCTATAAGATTCGCAGCGGAAAAGTCAGGGTCACTTCCGCAGCTCCATCGGACTTATCAGGCAAAATTGGTAAAGTAAACAAACAAACAAGCAAGCAAAACTAAAAAAACTGGGAAGCTTTTCAGGCAATACCGGTATTCTACTCTACTCTGGAAATTGGAACATGTGATAGCATAAAATATGTTTCCAACGCTGATTAGCATACGTACATGATTCCTCATAGTACTATATGATTTCCAATCATCAAATCACAGTTGAACAATCCTTTGTGAACGTTGGGCGATTATATACTATGAACTGGACGCCTCTGTTCTCGAGGATCGGATTATGGACTGATGTGTGAAGACGCTTCTTTTTCACCATCAAAATTTCCAAGCACACTTTATTCGAATGCTTACATGGCGAGACTCATGGCCATCACTCACTGCTGTTGGAATGATGCATGATTTGCCAGTGGGAGTCACTCAGGGGTAGCCTCCTTGGCCTGCCGCTTTGGCAGTCTGTATACGGTTTTAAAAGTACAAGCACCAGGTTTTCCGAGTGCCACTGCAGTCAGACCAGACTGAAGAGGAGTGCAAGGGTAAGCATCTTCAATCCTCTGGTCTTTAGTGAGACCATACTGCACACGTATAGCAGCGCTTTGGATAATCTCGCGGCGGCTTCTCGTCGAGTAGGCAGAAGGGAGTGAACTCCTCGACAGTACGACACTATGCCTCACTACACTTGCAAGCGACGGCGAATAGACGAGGATCATCAGACACTAATGTTGATCCTAGCATCACGCGCTGTAGTAACTAATTGGATAGCGGTAATGGAATCAACTACCTACATTCAGGAAGCTGTCGTCGCGTCCAATGGCGTCAATGGACATGCGAATCACCTTTGCCTAGATAGTCTGCAAGTGAAACTCCATGGGGCGTGTCGATAGCAAGCTTTTTAAAATCGACGGGGGGGTACATAGAGCGCTCCTTATGCGTAAGCCCAGCAGTCAAGGTTTTGAGCCTGCGATTCACAGGAAGTATCCAAGCGGCAATGGATCCATTGGTTCCGTCGTGTCCTGGAGTGGGCTTCTTTATTATAATAAGAATTGCTTGTTAGGGTGGGCGTCCATATCTTCAGAATAGCTTCAGCTCTCCACCTGCGGATTCGATAGTGCGCGCTTAGATAAAACACGATTTACGTGTTCCCATCCGTGAGCAAGGACCTTCAAATTCTGGGTGTAAGAAAAAAGATCATCTCGCTTGATACAAGTGATTTGGCATAAATAATAGGAGGTGTTTTTTTCCCTAAAGATAGAGTTGTTTGACGACTTTAGTAGCTAAAGCTAGAGATGGAGAAACTTTTTAAGAATGATGAACAATAGAGGCAGAATTGGGTATCTCGTTCAGGTAGTTACTAGATAAGAATCAGAGTGCAGAAAAAGCCAAATGAACAAAAACTAAAAATCACTATGTATGTACATTACTGGAAAAGAATCACAAAGAGAAATCACACGAATAAACGCGGTATAGCTATCCATCTTGCTGGATAAAAACCACAGGAAGGAGAAATCAATTAAAGAAGAAGAAAAGTTTATCACGAAAAGAACAAGCCCGTTAGCCGTGAGCCAACTATTGCGTCTTGTGTACTGCGACAGAGCCATCATTGTTTTATTTCCTCCGCGTCCTCCACATCCTTCCACGTCGCCCAAGTTTTCCATCCTTTCTTGCCTCCTCATAACGAATTTGCTTTTTCCCCGAGCAACAAATATTCCCCAATAAAAAAATTCCAGTGGATATAGCGGAGAACTGATAAGGATTCTTCTTTTCTAATCGATGATGTGTTTCATGCAGCGTAGTAAGGCGAAGGATTTCGTTTGCAAAGCTACCATCAGAGGAAAACGGTTTCCTACTCGAGGCTGTTTTCGTCGGGCTCTTTATATATTATCTTAATTCGTTAAACCCAATAGCCTGATAGAAAGAAAAAAATACCTTTTTCATCGTGTGCGTGCGTCAATAGCCTCATCATCTTCTGTTTGTACATCTCTTCTGCGCGAAACAACCCTTGGCGGCTGTTCGCTCAACTTCGCCGTCAATCGCCTAAAGATGTCAGTCTTTGCAGCACTAGCCGGAATCGCGCCAAAGTCAACTTACTTTGCATCATAGATTGCGTCGCAATAGATGCGCCATCTATGAGGCGCTGTTGTACGTCAGCGATCTGTACCTGGGGCCCCCAGGGTTTACGGCACCCCGATATTGGTGATAATATATTGCGCTGGCGGCCCTTTTCAAGCACCTAGACGAAAGGTGCGTAGTAGCCTTTACCTCTAGGGCCGAGGTGGATTGTTCTTCTTCCTCAACGGATAGATGACCTTCCGACCCGGCGTTATGCACGTCAGGAGGGCGTAATACTTAAAGCCTCCATATGATTTGAACCGCGGGTAATGTAGGTCTAGACTCCAAACAGCTTATGGTTCCTTTAGAAGAAACTAGTCTTTTCTTCGAGTTATCTCTTCTCGCCTTCCCTCGGGCGTAGGTCCAGCAGTAGGCTTGCTTAGGTCCTTGCAACGGACCTTTCTAGCTTCGTACACCCAAGATGCCTCATTGCCTCGATACTCGGGTGGCCCAGACGCCGATGCCACAGCTTTGCCTCCTGCTCGGCTGTGTTGGACACGCTCGTCCGGGTCGGCACCTCCTGACGAGTTCGACTGTCCGTCCCTAGACTTTCGTCCTGACGAATTCGACTCGGTCTGTCTAGGATACTTTCGTTTGCACCTTAAAGTCGTCTCTTTCAGAGACACGAGGTCCAGCTCCCCGACCCTCGTCTTTATCGTCGGGCAAGTCGTCTGCTCGCATCACCTCCTCGTCACCCGAGCTGGCCGCAAAGAGCTGCTCTGTCAGCGGCCCGAGTCTTTGGCCGCGCTCATCGTCGCGCTCTCTATCTCGTCGGGCCGCGGCGGCGGTAGTAGCTGGGGATACTTTGGAACTCCCTTGACACACTCCCCATTGAAATTCGTGTTCATGACAACCTGTGTAGGCTCGATGCCTACAATCTCGCTCCTAGGCCGGCTGCCATACAACCCCTCTCACAGTAGCTCTCATAGCCGACTCGAGCAGCTCGCTTCCTCTTATAGCAGCCTATGGAGGAGACAAAGGTAGCCTCGAGCATCACAATAGCCTGCGCAGTCGACTCGAATAGAAGAAGCTCGAGGAACGCGACAGCTGTCTTTTGTTTTTGGTGTTTGACCGCGGAGGTTGAACGCGGCCCGTTATCGACATGAGCTTGTCTCTTTAAGTTCACTAACCTGTTGATCTTTCTTAGTCAAGTACACAGCGCTAGGCTGCGTCTGATCTGATAGATTCTGTCAACGCAGCCTTCTTCCGTTCCTATTAGTCGTAGTCCTTCTTTGTGAAAGATGTAAAGCTCGTTCTGTTGGGTCTAGACTGACTTGCGAATCTGGAAGTCCTCTTCCTCCTACTAGCGGGGTTCAGCCGTACGAGTCAACGGCCGATGAGTTTCCCGAGCCATTTATTTTCACAGATAACTATCGAAACTTGTCAACAACTCCACTCCAAGTGTCCTTCAACACTCGCTCCTCATCGCTAATCACATATCAACTCACCACAATATACCGAAGGATACAAGGCCGGTGAGGCCTGGTCGAGCTTGTATGGTGCATGATGGATAATGGTCTTTAGCACTCGTTTATCCAGGTCGACTCCACCCTCGTGCTCACTCATCGTAAGCGGCTTGTAGGACTAGGTGGTGGGCGTCATAGTCGTCTCGCAACTGCTGTGTGACCCCTTCGCCGGTCGGCCTAGGCTGTGACAATGGTAGGGTCGGCGGCTGAGTTGGCCTTCTCTTGGAAGGTCCCTCGCTGTGCTTGTCTGGGTGGGTGCTCTCAGTGATGTTGTCTAGGTCAATCAAGTCCCAGATTCACTTCCTCAACGGCCATAGCCTGGACCTCTTTGATCTAGTCATGCCATTGGGTCGAATTGACCAGGCTCGGAAACTTGGTCGTTTGACTACTTTCTCCGGCCAGACGGTCCGTACGTGTCTTTTTAGATCCGAAAGCTCGCCCTTGCCGGTCCGTGTGTGTTGTGATTACCACTAAAGAATAGTGGTGACTTGGATAATTGGATGCTAGCTCTCGAGGTAAGATGGATCTCGAAGGACACTCGTCGGTGTGCCTGGCCCGACTAGGTGACTTGGTCTTTTTGAGACTGAGAATAGCTAGATCAGTGTGTTGCCGAGCCTTGAAATGGTCCTTCAAGTAGGTCGGTCCCCCAGCTTCGACCCGAACTGTCAGGATCGAGAGTTGCTGTTCCTGGCTGCTGTGTCTGAACGAGCATGTCAGGGAGGTCGGATGTATATTACCGGCTGCGATCAGCTAGGTAGCTAATCTAGGTCAGTCTGAGTCGGAAGTTTGGGTTAGACTATCTGACGGACCTTTTCAACCTGTTGGACCAGGAACGAGGGCAGCCTGGAGCAAAACGTTTCCTCTTACAGCGGCTCCAGTAGCTGACGACAGCAGCTTCGGGCAGAAAATATCCTCTTGCAATAACCCACGGAGCCCGACAAAGAGCAGCCCCAAAGCAGCTATTGTTCCTCGCAGCAATCTCTCGTAGCCGAACTCGCAGCAGCACTCGAGCAAAAAAAAACGCATTCCTCTTCCGAACACCCACTTCGCCAGTTGACGACACAGCAAGCCTCGAGCATACACACACAAAAGGCAGCCCTCGAGTAGGAATGCTTTTCCTTTCCTCTTGCAAGTGAACTCGTAGTTTCTCCTCCGCAACACGTTGACACGGCGGCAAAGGGGATCCCTGAACGACGATCCTAGCAGCCAAGAGTAGCTTGCGTAAAAGGGTGTCTTTGTTTTTGTGACTTTCGGCTCAAGGGTTACATAGAGATCACGAGACGTGCCGAGAAGAGAGGAGACGGATGCTTGTTGCTTTTGGTCACGTAGCCCGTCCGTTCTTTGTCGAAACTCGTAGGGTAATAAAAAAAAGACCGTTGTTGTGTGGCAGCCGGACGTACGAGCCGGGGGGGGCTTGTTACGGAACAAATTCTAGTGAGTTACCCTGGGGTCGGTCAAAGTCAGGTTACTCAGACCTAGCAGCTTGTGAAAGTCGGGAAATTAACTCCGAAGACAACGGCCATCGGTCCCGACACATACAAGAGGAGCTAACTGCCCTTCTGTTGGGGTAAGAATGAAAAGGCAGCAGCCCTAGAGCCTAGGAAAAAGCAACAACGCTACGTTTGCAAGTAGTTCATAAGGATCAGAGAAAAAAGTCTGTTTTTAGTATTGGAAAAAACGCTTAGGGTATAAAGGAAAAAGCTTTACCGCACGGAGGACAGTCATGTAACTTCTATAAGAAGTGGCAAGAACAGCCCATCCTTCCCTATTACTCTTGCAGAAAGGCAAGGCACAAGCTAGCTAACATGAAATTGAACTGTTTTGTTCGTTCTTCCTAAACAGCTGTAGTAGTCCTGTGCGTTTCCACCGCGCAACAAAGGCCCGTTTCAAAGAGTGAAGATGAACTGCTCTCCTTCGGGGGCAGGTCTAAATTTCGTACTCGTCTTTATGCAGTGCTATTTGAAACATAAATGAAAATTTGTCTCTCCTTCTAGGTCTGCCGGTCTTTGAGTCTCTTCACTTCCACCCTTATATAGCCTTTTCTATCAGTTATTCTCGGCTGCTGCTGTTGTCCGGTCTTGTTTCCACGAGCCAGGCGATGGCGGCAACCCGGTCTTTATGTGGCCATTTCCCTCCGCAGCCCTTCCTATGGGTCGCAGCCGATTGCAAGTTTCAACCTCTTCTTCGCTGGGCTTTCTTCGCCTAGGTCATCTTGCCCCTGGGTCGTCGTCCTCGTTGCGGTGAGAAACTTTTCTTGTCTGGTATTTTGGCCGTGACTCTCTCTCGCTCGGTGCCGAGAAAAAGGACGGGTGGTTCTTTGACTATTGTGGTAAAAAGGTAAAGGGGGTTATCGAGAATTCGAGCTGTCGAGTTTGTCGCTGTCACCCTTCCTGCTAATCTAATGTGAGCCAAGGCAACACCGAACCAAAACGAGTCTTGGACACATACCGCTTCCTCGTTTCAAGGAAGCAAACCCATGTCAATGGAAAAGATCGTATAACACTGCTTCGATTGCCAGGATTGTCTTAAACTCTTTCGGTCCCCTGGTGTCGGTTTGTGCATGAGATTCGTTTTCCCAGAATCTGGTAGACGTCGGGATAACAGCTTGTCATCATCAATATCAAAATTGCTGATGTCCCCGCACTTCCTCCTTTTCCCACTATTGGGTGCAACAGGCCCTGGCCTGGGGCGGTCCGTAGCAAGGGCGGTGCAGAAAAGATAAGAAGAGAAATAAGAAGGGATAATAGAGAGAAGAGAGAAGAGGAGAGAAGGGGAAGAGAAAGTGGGGAAGAAAGAAGAATGAGGGGCATGTTGTTCAAGACGTGAGGGCGCCATAATTTCGGTACCATGTCGTACGTGCTGTGGAAAAGGAATTGTGGAAAGACGGTGGGGAGTGTGCGGTCTGGTCGATTCATAGCGGAAAGAGTCAGGGTCACTTCTGATAAGCCGGAAGCCCATCATAGGGTTCCCTGATACCGGGTAGGTCTAACGGACTGATCACGCGACATCAGTAAAACAAACAAGCAAGCAAGCAATCCTAAGAAACTGAGGAAGCCGCTCAAGGCCCAGTTCATGTAGCAACTTGTATCTACCCTAGAAACTTGCAGCACAGCATGGATGTGTTTGTGTAACGAGGCGGGATCATGAAATGGCCACTTGCTCTTTCCTGATCTTCCAGAACATGTCTTTCACGTCCTAGATCGAGATCGAGATTGAGCTACCCAAGCTTGCTGCGACACTCGCTCTCTGGGTTGTGAAATGCAAAAGCATACACAATACCATGCGGCACAGTACCACATGGTTGAATAAAACACCTTTTCCAACGCCAATTAGCATGCGTACATAATTTTATATGAACTTATATGCTTTCAAATTCTCAAACCACAGTTGCACAATATTTTGTAAAGTTTGAGTGATGACAATACGATGAAACTGGACCCCGCTATGTGAACTGGAGACACATCCATTCTCTAGGACCGAATTGTGCACTACAACTTCCCTTCCCACCCCTAAATTTTCCCAAGCACACTTCCATGTCACATCTTTTACACAGCGAGAACTCATGACCATTACTGTCACATATACTGGAATGATGCTATGATTTTGCTGGTGGCAGTCTGACACAGGGGCTTTTACCATCCCCAACGAGCGGCAGATGTGTGCCAACCCTCGTCGCCGAGTTACCTAGGTATATGCATCCAAATATAATAAGGGGGAGAGAGCCAGTTCGCTCTTTCCTATATTGTACTGTACTCCAAAGGCAATCTCGGATAAGACGGCATCTCCAGTAGGCAACAGGCCCAGGGTTAAAACGAATTTGACCGAGCAGCCCTTGTTGCGGGAAGCCCACCTGCCTTATTTCTCGTTCTGTAGTTATCTCTAGGAAGGTACGTTGTTCAGTGTGCCCTCTATGGTTCATTGTGCGTAAATGCTGCTGCGACTCGTTTGAAAAGTCACGTAGAAAGTTTTCTCCCCCCTTCTATATATAGTATTGCTCCAAAACGTTTCCCGACCGTTTTTCCCTTTTCTTCTTCTTCTTCCTCCCACAAAACCTTCGCTGCGGCCTGCCACAGCCAAAGCACCTTTCCTCTTTTCCGCCGCCTCATGTCTGCCACCCAGAAGAAACTCAACCTCAAAGCAGGCGTGGGGCGGCTCGGCCACAGCGCCCACACCCCCCTCAAGGTAATGTCTCACGTCCGTCCCCTCTCATCACCACTCCCCTGAATCTTACAGCTGACTTTTGCCTCTTTGGACAAACAGAGAAAGTCCAGGTCCAAACGATCTGGCAAAAAGGGGGGGAGGGCCAAGTCAGAGTGGCTGTTGCCACAATAGCCTTTGGCGTGGGCATTGATAAGCCCGACGAGGGGCGGTGTGTCATATACCATGGCATATCGACGAAGAGTTTGAGAAGGATACTATCAAGAGACGGGGGACGAGCTGGCAGAGATGGAAAAGTCTTCGGACTGTATCCTCTACGATGGGGAGCGGTCGGATTATTCTCTCCCAACTGCTATTCCTTCTTCTTCTTCTTCTTCTTCTTCTTCTTCTTCTTCTTCTTCTCCTTCTCCGACTTTCGAGGCAGTGAGCGCAAAGCCATAAAGGCCTCGGTCTTCTTATGTCATCATCCGATAACTTCAGCCTCTCTTGCCGAGCTTTTTACACATTTCGATGCTTTTTCTTGAGTCGACGGAGTAAGTTTCAACTCTTGCATTTTCTCGGGTTGATTCTTCCAAGTTCTGACTAACTTTGTCAGCCAGTGTGCAAACTTTGACCTTCTGGACGACGAAAAAGGTTCTACAAAACAACTCCTCGCATTGCATTCTTCCTCTGACAGTAAAGTCCACTCCTCTGCTCCCTTGCTCATCTTTCTTTGACTGACATGAAGCAGTTTTTTCCGGATCTAACGCGCGAAAGATCACAGGGTGGTGGGAAAGACTGGGGTCTGTCACTGTTATTGGTCAGCTCGGATGATAAAGGATACGTACCTCTTGGGATGTTTGACGCGGGCCGCGACATCGATTCAACGGCAAAATAAGGCTTGTTGGAGTATACAGGGTGTGTTAGAAATAGGCCGGATTTTTTTCCGAATCCCGACGCAATAAGCGCGAAGCCATAAGGCCCAGTCTTCTCAAACATAATGCGAGGCTTCAGCCTCGTAGCACACAATCGAGCTATATATGCCCCTATAGCTTCAAACTCTATAACTATCCGTAAGACGAATACAACGGAAATAGGCCGTATAGATTTGATGCTAAAAGACTTCAATTTAAACATGTCTAGTTTCTTGTTGAGCTGTCATACCAAGTAATGTGACCCGATGACCAAGCCCGCAGTGCGGTGTGCGCTATCCGCTCGCTGGTGGAGCTAGCCATGAAGTTCAGGGTGTTTTCCAAATACATCCCACAGCAGCTCTTGTAGCCGATTCAAGCAGCACTCTTCCTGTTGCAATAGCCCACGCAGCCGGCGAAGGTAACACGCTTTCTCTATGGCAGCCTCAATCAGAACGCTTACCCTCACAGTAGCCCACGGCCCACCCAGCCAACGACAGCAGAACGCATCCTCTTACGACAGCCGACGACGCAGACGAAAGCAGCCGACGAAAGTAGCCTGACCAGAATACTTCCTCTCACAGCAGCCCACACAACTGACGACTGTAACCTCAAGTAAACACTTCCTCTTGCAACAGCACAAGCAGCCGACATAGGCAGCCTCGAGCAGACCGTACCCCTCCGAAGACTGACGAAAGCAGCCCCGAGAAGAACTCACCCTTTTACAATAGCTGACGAAGGTAGCACCGAGCAAAACTGTTACTCTCGCAGCCAACTCGAGCAGCATGCTTCCTCTTACAACAGCCTACGCAGCCCTCGCAGCCGACTCGAGTAGACGAAGGCATCCCCGAGCAGAAAAATGCAGCACCCGATAAGAACGCTTCCTCTTCCGAAAACCTTCGCAGCACACACAGCCGAAGACAGCGGCCTCGAGCGGAGAGTACCTCACCATATCCTCTTAGGACAACCCACGAAGCCGACCGGAGCAGAACGCTTCCTCCTCCCCAGACTGACGAAAGCAACCTCGAGCAGAATATCTCGTCTTATAGTAGGTCCCGTAGCCGACCAAGGCAGCCCCGGGCAGAAGATTCCCTCTTGCAATAGCTCTCGCAGCGAACTAGAGTAAAACGCTTCCTGATCCAAAGACTGACAGAAGCAGCCCCTGAGAAGAATGCTTCCTCTTCCAAAAACCTTCCCAGACCTCGCAGCCAAATACAGCGGCCTCGAGCAAACAAGGGCAGCCCCAAGCAGAACCGCTTGCTTTCACAACAGCTTACGAAGCTGACGAAAGCAGCCCACGAAAATAGCATCGAACAGGACACATCCTCTTACAACAATTCTCGTATCCAACTCGAGTAAAACGCTTCCTCTTCCGAATACCCTGTTCAAGTCACCTGCGTAGGCTGTTGTGTTGGCGATGGCTGCTTTCGAGCAGGACGCATTATCTCACAAAGAACCCTCGCAGAAGACAAAGACAGCCCAGAGCAGAACAGTATCTCTCGTATCCGTCTCGATCGAAACGCATCCATCTCTTCTTTGGCTATTTTGTGAGGGTGGCCATGATCGGCATAAACCTGTCCCTTGGCATGTCCACTGTCAAGAATCCTCAAGCGACTGTCAAGGCAGTTTCATTAACGAAAGACAAGTCAATTTTGTAGCTATTGGTAATGATAGCTGTATGGCAGCCTAAGCTCACGGGATGTTGCGTTGCTTGAGGCTACAGATGCTGCGCGTTGACGGCGACCTTTCTGACCCAGCGAGACAACGTGCGGATTGTCGGCTACGAGAGGTGCTGCTCGAGGCTGCCTTCTTTAGCTACGAGAGTTACTATTCTGATCGAGGCTGCTTTCGTCGGCTGCGAGAGTAACTATTCTGCTCGAGGGTGCTGTCGTAAACTACATAGGCTATTATAAGATGAAGCATTCTGCTCGAGTAGACTACGAGGCTTAATATGAGAGGATGCGTTCTGCTCGAGGCTGCTTTCATCGGCCACGAAGGTGCTCATAAGAGGATTCGTTTTGCTCATGTCTTCTGCGAGGGTTGCTGTAAGAGGATGCGTCTTACTCGAGACTGCTGTCATTCTTAGTTAAACAGGTTAAAAAGATCCATCAGACAGTCTGGCCGACCTTTCCGAATCAGACTAACTCGGAACAGCTGCCTAATTAATCAAACCCAGTAACCCAGATTCATCCTTCCTGACCTACTCGTTCAGGCGCATTAGTCAGAAGCAAGCTCTTGATTCTGACAATCGGTCAGAGGCGAAGCTAGAAAGACCGGCCTTCTTGATGGGCCACGCCAAGACTCGGCAACACACTGATCCAGCTGAAAAGATCCAGCTATTCTTCCAGTCTTGGACAGACCAAGTCACATAGTCGGTGGTTAAGCAGACCGACGAGTTGTCCTTGGAGGTCCCTCGTAGCTCGAGCGCTAGGAAACAGCTGCCCAGACCAATCTGGACCTAGCAGAAGGATCTATACGTCTTTCGCAAAAAGGAGTACAACCAGCAGGGCGAAAGAAGGCAGGTCTTACCGAAGCAATCAGACGCAACCAAGCGCCGTGTATCGGACTAAGAAGATCAAGAGGTCGGTCAGCTTGAAGATGCAAGCTTATCCCGACGATACGGGCCGCTGTCAACCCCGAGGTTAAAGCAGCAGAACTGACAGGCAGCTGTCGCGTTCCTCAAGCTTCTTCTACTCAAGTCGTCTGCGACTGATACGATGGTTGCTGTGAGAGGATGTGTTCTTTCCAAGGTTGCCTCGGTCGGTTGTGAGGTCTGTGAGAGGATGTTGAGGATTTGTTCTGCTCCAGGCTGCCTTTTTCTGCTGCGTGGACCCTTTCACAAGGAATTGTTCTACTCGAGGCTACCTTTTGTTCTGCTCCAATTGGGCTGCCAGATGCGTATTTTGGAAAAGAGGAAAGAGTTTCTGCTTGAGGCTCGCTGTCGTGGGGCTGTTATGAGGAGAATAACGATCTGCCTAAGAGCTTGCATTTCGTCATCTGCGAGAGTTGACTCTTCTGCTCGAGGTTCGTCCTTCATTGACAGCTATTGTGACAACTTACTGTTCTACTCGATGGCTGCCCCTTGGTCCAACTATATTGTGCTATTGCAAGAAAGGATGCGTTCCCTGGTCGGGGGCTACTACTTTTCGTCGGTTGCTATATGATTGAGCGTTTTCTGCTGCAAGTCTTGCCTTTATTTCTTTTGCCTGCTGTAGATTATTCTCCTGGCTTTCATGGCCGAGTACGATTTTTCTTTTCCCTAGCCTTTTCCACTGAGTTACAACTTTTTCTTCTTCTTTCTCATCCTAGCGTTTTGAAAAGCTTTGGAAGGAAAACTTTTGGATACTCTGGAAAAGGTCATTTGGCATGTTAGAAAAACGGGTTTTGCAAGGTGAACTTTTGCATTTGTTTTGCTGTTCCTCATACCGAGACCTGATGGGGAGGTTCCTACAATATTATTGTCAGCAGACATTGGAGAGAAAAGGATGACAGAAAACAAGAAGCTGGGGGAGGGGGCATATATTTACAAAGGTTCATCATGTAGATACTGCACGCCGTCGGCGTTGGAACAGAACCAGTTTTTGGATTAACACCTGAAAGAAGAGAAGGATTGTTTTCAAGGTTGTTGGAAACATTCGCGCCCCCCTCCCCCTCCTGATATCCGCGGCTGCGGTGGATTGTTTGTCGGCCAAGTCGTTTCATTCCTAGCTTCGGCCGTTATCGATTCTTCCATGATCTCTCGCGGACAGAAGGATGAGCTTCTTTATGATTAGTGAGGGAATGTGGAAAGTGAAAAAAAGGCTTGGGGATAAAAAAACCTATTGCAAGGGGAGAGAGGGAGGGGGGGAAACGTCAATGGGTATGCCCTTGATGAGAGAGACGAGTACAGAAGTGAGGCCGAGAGGAGCAGCGGCAGGAGTAGGAGGGAAAGCCAGCATGAGAGGCCCAGCAGGGTCGAGAGCTGGGTCTGTGGCAACAGCGGGAGCGTATGATGAGGGAAGTG
>PXOB01000250.1:0-33346 GCA_003012115.1 Trichothecium sympodiale
GATACTTATTTTACAGAAAGAATAAATAATATGTATTCTATTAATTTTATTTTATGTTTTACTGTGCGCCGCCGGCAAAGCAGGAGGAGCAACCAAAAGAGCATTGTGAATAGGAGTTTTATAAAAGAAATGATAATAATAGTAAAAAAAGCGAAATGATTAATAGTCAAGATAGCAGACTTGTGCTGTAGGCTCAAATCAAGCCATATTCTCATCTCTAATCTCTACCCGTCATAAAGTGGAGAGCTGGATTGTTAATACATGAGCACATGTTGGTTTGTTGCCGGGTAGTTTTAGGTGACGGACATGGAGGAGCGTTCAAATTTTCAGAATTCTATATAACACTGTCTAACATGTCGACTTGATCATCTTCGTTTATACGCCGCTGAGGAGCTTCGTCCTCGTCCTCCTCTTCGTCCTCGTCGAGGTTCAGTATGGGATACGTGAGGATGACGGCAACGTCACCCATCATGGCGAGCCGCTGCCCGCTCTCGTGATCGCTGCTCAGCACGCGAACCTCGCCCCCGTCGACCTTGACCTTGTCCACCATGGCGACGAAGCGTTTCCGCACCTCCAAGTTGTCGCTTCGGAAGAGCTTGTTGTTGATCATCAGAGTGCCGCCCCCCGGCCCTACGGCGCCCTCGGCCACAGCCTTCTCCACGGCTTTGACTCCATACCACGCGCGGCCGTCGTCCTTTTTCAAAAGATCGAAAAAGGTATCCATGGACTGCGTCTCCTTCGCGAATCGCATGTTCTTCATCTTGGCCAGCACCTCGGGGCTCTTGAGCACGTCGTTTAGGCTGTGAATGTGGCCCGAGTTGGCGTGCACTATCGTCGCTTGCTTCGCCACGGCCACCAGCACCTTGTCCGACTTGTCCCTCCCCTGCTGCGCGATGTAGTCTTTGAAATCGCTGGCGACGAAGCCAGGGCTCGCGATGAGCAACGGCCTCGACCCCGAAAAGTCGAGCGCCCGCACCATTGATGATAACGTCTTGTCGAAGAACTTTTTCATGCCCGCGCTCTGCTCCGACGAGGTATCCCTCTTCTTGGGTATGACGCTCTCCACCCTCGTCTTGAGCACGGTTCGGTTGTCGTTGATGAGGCAGATGTTTGCCAAACCCTCCTGCATCACCACGGCGGCGAGCGCGCCGTTCTTGTCATCGTTGAGCGCCAGCTGCAGGGCATCGCTCGACACAGAGTCCCAGCCGAGATCTGGGTTCTTGACGAGGGCAAAGCTGCGATGCAGCTCGAGCTCGATGGTGTGGTGGGCGCCGATGGGGACGTAGAGGTTTTCGAAGGCGACGGTGCCGGAGACGCGGAGGGAGGAGACGGCGGGGTCGAAGAAGGTGGATGTGACTTTGATGGTGATGTCGATGTGAACGCGCTCCGACGAGGTAGGCTTGAGGCCGCCAACCTCGTCGTCCCGCTGGATTTTGCGCGTCGAGTGGCCTTGGATGAGGTCGCCAGCGACAATGAGGTTGTAGGCGTGCCACTGAGGGAATGCGCGTTAGCTGCGTGTGTTGATCTTTGGTCGCCATCGCAAAGTGCGCAAAGGCGCAAAAGGTGCAGATCACGATGGAGGGGCAAAATCGTCAGGGAGCTTATGAAAACTTACCATGTCCTCTGGATCTTCCGGCATTAGGCATACTGCCGTCTCGACGATTTCGTCTGGTAATGAGCGCTTGGCCAACTTCATTTTGGCGGTATGTTTCTATTTTTGATTTGTTAATATTTAGTATTTTTGCAATATTGGGAAAAAAAGAGTATTTTGAGATGAGTACTCGTCATGCGCCGCAGAAAAGTAGACAGCTGGGCTGGCGATGATGTCGATGTGGGGTCAAGCTTGTGATGGCGCAAGTAATAGCGCAGGGCTGCGCCGTGGCTAGAGAAGGACAGATTCAGTGTCACAACGGCGTATGTACGGACTAGTAATAGCCATGGACAGAATATTCCGTCACAATACGCACCCAAATGTACGGCCAAATAGGGCCGGCGTATTTTGGTACCGGGCAGACGTTGTATAATTTCGTCCACCGGCTGCTTATCTAGCAGCATTATTACTGGTCGCGGCGGCGGCGATAGCATTTGCTCCCCATCAGACTGCCTGCGTCTCAACTTGGCTCCTCTGCGTTTCAAGATCCCCCAGGGCCGCTTCAGATCGGGGTCTATCCCAATCCACTCCCATTTGAGACGAACTCCCTAATAATAAAGGAGGGTCCCTTTTTCTATAGATAGCTAGACTAAAATAGGAATAGTTTTATACCTTATACCTATAGTAAATATTTTAATTAGCTATTAGGCTATTAGGCTATTAATTATATTATTAAGTTAACTATAAGGAATTAATTTTAAAGGTTATAATATAATAAGTTAAAGAGGTTAAAAAGGTTAAAATTAAAACTATTTAAGAAAATACTATTACTTAAAGCGAAATTCCTATTATTATAATTACTAGCCCGCGCTTTAGCTTATATTTTAAAGCTACTAATATTTATTATTTACTATTAAGTATATATTAAATAAGCAAGAGGATTATATATATTATATAAGTTAAGTTATTATATATATAAGCGCTAATAGCTATATTAATAAAAGCATTACGAAAAGGGCTATTAATAATAGTATTTAATATAATAATAATAATAAGTATTATAATTATTATAATAATAATATTTAGTATAATAATAATAATATATATTATAATTATTATATTTATTATTAATAATAGTAAGTATTATAATTACTATACTTACTATTATAATACTTTTAAAATATCTTTAAATATTTTATTATTATATTATAAAGTAAATATAAAGTTTTTTTTCTTAATAAGTTATTATATAATTACCTTCCTTTTTATATATATTATAATAATAGTATTTATACTTATTATAATAATAGTAATAATAGCTTTATATATATTATATATTTTCTATATATTATAAATATAGCTTACTTTAAGGTTTTTTATAAATACTAAAATTAATTTATTTCTTACTTTTAACTATAGGTTAAACTTATACTTTTCGTAAAGCTAATATTATTATTAATTTTAATAGAAATTAGAAAGCTATATTATAAAGCTATATTTAATATATAGAAAAAGCTTATATTATATATTTAAAGCTATTAATATTAATTAATTTAAGCTATTATTATAAGTTTATTATTTTCTTTATTTTTATTAAATATATATTAATAAAGAATATTTTATTATATTATAGAAAAGCTTATATAAAGGCTTAGGGTTTAATTTTTTTTAAGCTTATTTTATAATCTTAAGCTATTAATATATTTTCTAAAATAATATTTAATTTATTTTATATTATAAAATATAAAGTAATAAATTATTAATTAATTTATGTAAAATCTTTAATAATTTATATATAAACTCTTTATTATAAATAATTCTTTATATTTTTAAAAAGTTTTAAATATATATAAAAAGTTTATATAGGTTAATAAATTAATTCTTTACAAAGCTTTTTAAAAAGCTATATATAGACTTAATATATAAGATTATAATAATACTATAATTTTATAATTTTAAGATAGTAAAAGTTATAAATTAATATTTTTTAAAGTAATATATTTATTTAAAGTATATAATAAGGTTAAGCTATTATTATTTAAATATAGCCTTAAGCTAATTTTAATAATTATTAAAATCTTTTTCTATAAAAGCTTATATAATATCTAGCTATATATCTTTAAGCTTATTATTTATAATAAGAAAAGTTTTCTTTTTCTTACTTAAAGGCTTTTTTACTTTTTCTAAGGTAATTTCTATAGCTTTCCTAGCTACTTTATTAGTTTCTTTATTTACTTTAATAAGATTTAAATCTTTAATAACTTTTTTAAATATAAGGCTTTCTAAGGCTATTAATATTACTATATATATTTTATTAATTTTCATATTACTTATAATTTTATATTTTTTAAATTAATTAATTTATTTTTTCTTTATTTATAATATTATATTCTTTATAATATATTATATATAGAGCTATTATTAAATATGTAAAAATATATTATTAAAAGCTTTTTTTAAGAATAATATTAAAGGCTATCATAATAACTTCTAGCTTTAATATATTAAATTATAATATAACTTTCTTTAATTATTTATATAATTATATAAAAAAACTATAGTTTTTATAAAAAGTAAAGCTATAAATAATATTAAAAGTTATATAGAAAATAATTATATTAATTATTTAAAATCATAATATATTAAACTTATTAGTTTTATATATATTATTAATAGTTAATAATTTAAGATTTTCTTACTATAGTTCGAGCTAGGAATAGAAAACTTAAAATACTTTTATTAATTATAATAAAATTATTAATTCGTTTTCTTTAAATACTTTATAATTAAAAGCTATATATATAATTTAATTATTTTCTTTAAATATTTTAATAAAAGCTTAAATATTTATATATAGTTTATATTTTATTAGCTTTAGCTTTTTTTTATATATATTTAATATCTTTTTTTATAATACAAAAGTTTAAATCTTCAATATTTAATATATAAGCTATTTATATTACTATAAGCTAATTAATATAGCTATATTATTTAATAAAGGCCTTAAAGTAAGTTAGATTGAAAGCTTAATAAGAAGCTTAATAGAAAATTAAATAATTAATTAAATTAGCTATAAGCTTATAAATATATATAAAGCTTTTAATTTTATATTAATAAATAATATTATTTTTATACTTTATAAAATAGATTTTAAAAAAGTAATTTAATTTTTTTAAAAAAGTTTAATATATACTTTTTATTACTTTATTTTATAATTTACTAATATATTTATAATATATATTAAAGTAATATATATTACTTTTCTTATCTTTATAGTTTTATACTTTTAAGATTATATAATAAAAAGCTTTTTAAATATTAAAGAAATAATTAAAAGTATTATTAAAATATATAAAAGTTTATTATAATAAATTATCTATAATAATTAAAAAAGATATTATTAATAATTAAAAAAAAAGTCATTTTACTTAAGAAAGTATATTATTTTAATCTTAATTATAAATATAATAAATAATATAATTAATAATACGACTAATAGCTTAATAGCCCGATAGCTAATTAAAATATTTACTATACGTATAAGGTATAAAATAATTCTTATTTTAATCTAGCTATTTGTAGAAAAAGGCAATCTGTTTATTGAAAAAGGGACCCTTATAATAAAGCACCGTCCGGAGTATTTGCGAAGTTGCCCACTTGGTACCAAAATATATCAGCCTTATTTGGCCGTATATCTGGGTGAATATTGAGTCGGACTTTTCAGTCTACGGCTAATAGGTTGCGCGTAACTTGGATGATGGTGGGATGGAGCTGAAATGTTACTTTTTGTTGGACTTGTATCCAAAATTAGAGAACTACTACTTCAATTACGCGTACTTTTTTCAACTTGATGTGACGGCTACGGAGTACCCCATTATGAATACGGAATGCTGATGATTGCTTTCGCGTCATTCAGCAACGTACGTTGCGTGGAAGAAAATGAATGTGTGGATATATGAATGCTTGTTTGCACTCCCTGATGCTGAAATGGTGGTGCTGTGTTGTAGTGCAGGCCACTTGGTACCAAAATACACCGGCCTTACTTGGCCGTACATTTGGTGCGTACTGGGTCGGACCTTTTTGTTCATGGCTAGGCAGGGCACCACCAGCAAGAATGAATGGGACCTCTGCTGAAGTCATGACGTCGGGTTGACGACTTCCAAGATGGCCGTTACCTCGGTACTCCGTACTTGCCCCAGCTGTACGGAGTACCCAGAGCAGTGGGTAGCTGTACTCCGTAGTGCATACCTTATCCAGAGCAGCTTGCAGCAAGGCTGCGTCTTATTAAGGTATTGCTACGCAGTACTCCGTACAAATCCTGAAAGCATCGCAAAGTCAATTCATCATTTGTCGCCTTATTTTTTCTTCGTTATTTGCTGCCATCTTGTGCTCTCACAAACATACTCCGTACTTTCCCCGCAAATACGGTTTTCTAACTGTTTAGGCTCCAGCTTCAGATCATTTTACACTTCATCATTACCAGTATAATATCCTACGTGCTACGCCGTCACAGCTCTTTGCCAAAGCCGCGCCGTTCTTCATCGCACACCTCATCCTTGTACATATTTGGCGCATAGTCGCAGCCTGTCGCACACGCGCTCGAACACGGAGCCACGAGCTGGAACGGGTCTGGCTACGCCTTATGGATGCATTGCTTGCCTAGTTGAAGGCAACGCTAGGAACTCATTCCCACGGGCTAACTGTCTGGCCTTTCGACCAGGGGGCCATCACCAAAAAAAAAGCGATCGCTTTCCTCGCCGCTTCTAGCACTGCTAGCAGAGTTCTACGTCCAACCAATCCCTGTTGCTACATACCTACTCCGTACTCTTGAGCCTGGATCTTGCCCCTCGAAAGCACACAGACCTTGGCGACGTCCATCCCACTGCTCCGTACACAGCCCCCAGCCACCCTGCCTCCCCTCCCCTATGTGTACTGCCTAGATTCTCACACGCCTACGGAGCAAAACTTCTCTTACTCTCACCCACCTGGCGCACATTTCGGCGAGGAAAAGAAAAACGACTTGAAACCGAGCTGGCTTCGGCGCAGCATGGAAAATGTCCCACACCGGCCATGGAGACGACAATCCGGCAGCCAACATGTCAGATCAAGCCCTCTCTAGCCCGTCACCTCATGACGAGGCACCTCCTCGATCGGCTGGCGCATCCGACCCCTCAGGTACAGCTTCAACGTCCTCTATAATCTCCGTCCCAAGACAAACTCCGGTTTGCTGACGCGTAGCCAACAAGGCTCCATCGTATTACAAGCAACGCCCAACGGCAAGCGGCCAGGCACGGCTCGACAGGCGCGCACGCAGAGCGGACAGACCAAGGACAATAGGGCTTTATCAAAGTCTCCTACCGCAACCACACCCACCAATTCGGGGCTGGATCCCCTGAGCAAAGTCGGTCGTCCGCCGGAACATTGGTGGTGGATTTAATAGCTAACATGGCCAAGCAAATCTACCTAAGGACAAACAGCCATACCGATAATGCTCCTACGATAGCACAAAGATTGCGAAGCGCCGGCACCGGCGACAGTCAAGAAGAGACCATCGAAACATTCAACAGGTCCTCCTCAAACGTAGTAGTCGACACCGCCAAGGATTGGAGAAAAGGAAGCACCTCCTTCCTCAGTCGCTTGAGTATGCGGACAGGATGGAAGCGAGACGACGACGTACCCGACTCGGATTCGGAGATGGGCGAGATCCGCGATGACGGTGCGAATGCGCGCGCTCTCACCACCGTGGTGGGCGCAGGTGGTGGCTATATCCCTTTTTTCAAGGAGCCCCCGCGATACATCCGGGTGCATTCGCGGGGTAAAAAGAACAAGGAATTCAATCACCTATTCCTCGCCCAAGAATTGTCAATCGGCAAGAAGCCCGCGGACGAGGCACACGAGACCGTCGCCACCGCCGTGGGGAGCAAGCTGCTCAAGGGCAGCAATGCCATCTGGTCTGCCGAGTTCAGCGTTGATGGCAAGTACCTCGCCGTGGCAGGGCAGGACATGAAGGTTCACGTCTTTGCCGTCATCTCTACCGCCGAAGACCGCAAGGCGCACGAAGAGGACGAGGCCCGATGCGCCGGCAATGGCGAGAAGCTCAGCGCGCCCGTGTTCAAGACGAAGCCCATCGCCGAATTCCAAGGTCACACTGGCGAGATCTTGGCGCTGAGTTGGAGCAAAAACAACTTCTTACTATCCTCTTCTATGGATAAGACTGTCAAGTTGTGGCACCTGAGCCGGCCGGAGTGCTTGTGCACCTTTAAGCATGGAGATCTAGTGACATCGATTGCTTTTCACCCTACGGACGACCGCTTCTTCCTTGCCGGTAGCCTCGACTCCGAGCTGCGACTGTGGAGCATACCTGACAGGTCAATCGCGTTCTCGGCCACTGTCACCGAGTTCATCACAGCTGTAGCCTTTACGCCAGATGGAAAGACTGCGATATGTGGTCTGTTAAACGGCATGTGCTTGTTCTACGAGACAAATGGGCTCAAATCCCAGGCGCAGATCCACGTGCGATCATCCAGAGGAAAGAATGCAAAAGGGAGCAAGATTACCGGCATTCGAACAGCTGCCATGGGCGAGGACATTAAAATCCTCATCAGCTCAAACGATTCACGTATTCGACTCTACAGTTTCAACACCAAGACGTTGGACATTAAATTCAGGGGTCATGAATGTCAAGGTAGCCAGATACATGCGCGCTTCAGCGAGGATGCCAAACACGTCATATCAGGCAGCGAGGACGGCAAGGCTTACATCTGGGGTCCGGTCGATGAGGATGCCGAGAACAAGGACAAGCAGCCGTATGAGTATTTCGACGCCCACTCGCAGGCAGTCACAGTGGCCGTCATGGCACCGACGGCCAGCAAGCAGCTGCTTAGCCTTACAAGCGACCCCATCTACGATCTCTGCAACCCGCCCCCTGTTACGCTCATGAGTCTCAACGAGAGCCTAGCGACCTTGTCAGATGGCGGTCACAGCGAGCGCAACTCTTTAGCTGGCAAGAAAACTGAGGAAAGCCCTGCGTATCTTGAACGATCGAAGCACCACGGCGGCAGTATTGTCGTCACCACCGACCGATTGGGAAACATCAAAGTGTTCCGTCAGGATTGCGCCTTTGAGAAGCGACAGCAGAACATGTGGGAGACGGGATCCAAGATCTCTGGCAAGCTTCCCGGCGTGGGCCGCAGTGCATCTAATCGCACCAAGGCGAGCAACGGAAGCCGCGTGCACTCTCGCAGAGGATCCTTGACCCTTCACAGCCCGCCGCAACTAGCGTCAGACAGGATTGCTAGTTGGCGCCAGGATGTTGAGCTTCGGCCTGGTAGGACGAGCACGCCAACACAGAGTGAGCGATCACTCTCGCCTTCCAAGTCGGCTGTCAACCTGGCTTCGGAAGCCAGACGTCACCCATACGCCACCGGATCACTGGGACTCAACAGTCTGCCTAATAGTCCTCGACTTGATAGTCGGCCAAGGGGAAACTCGGCCTCGTTGAAGCTGACCAAAGAAAGGAGTATGGAAAAGCGACATGAAGAAATACCAACGATGCCGCCTGATCACCGCTCGAGGGGAAACTCGAACGCGTCCAAACTTACAAAGGAGAGCAGCAAGGAAGGACGACTAGAGGAACTGCCAGCGGTGCCACCTACCCCTAGCTTCAGCATAAGGACTATCGAGGCCAACGACGGCGGATTTTGGAACCGTTGGAGGCACTCGGGGAGCAGGTTGACGACGTCATCGAGCCATTCGGCACTGAGGAGTGAGGGCTCTAACATAGGCCTAGCAGAAGCTGCAAAGCTATACCCGCGCGATCGGAGGTCGGCAAGGCTATCCCAGAGATCTATGACGAGTATAAGGGACGAGGATGGGGAGAGGCCAGCTTCACGGAAGAAGCGTGTGGACTCGGGACTTGGAAGCATAGGCAGATCTACAGACGAGGGAGTCGGGTCATGAAAAGCGGCGCAACAGGACGAAGCGACATTGATATACTAGCAAAATTAGCAACATGTTATGGGTAGCGAGGGGGTTTCATCGTTTGTTAGATATTTTTTATCTTGGCATTCTCATTCTTGTATTCTATTACAGGCGTTCTCTTTCTTGCATCCTTCTACAGGCGTTTTCACTGCGATTGTGCTTGCAATCCAAGTTGCCGTGTCCCATGCAGTGAAGCTGTTTCCACTCGGTCAATTCTCGTATTTGTGCGTAGGGAAACGCTACGCATGTTTGTTTAAACCGTTTTTGCTTAAACTGAGCGCTGATATCTTGGGTCTAAACATTTTTGTCCATGCTAAAAAAAGCAAAAAATCCTAGCCTTGATAAAACGCCGAAATATCCCAAGAAGCAAGCAAGCAAACCTCGCCCTTTGCCCAATCTATCTAGCCTCTCTCAAAACCCTTAAAGATCCCGTCCTCTTTAGAAATCTTCAGAAGTCGACACAGGCTTGGCCTTTTCCCCCAGCGCGGAAACGGCCTTGATGAGCGCGGGAGGGTTCGCCCCGGCGAGCGTGTCGACCTTTTGCCCGTCCTCGAAGAAGAAGAAGGCGGGGATGGAGCGGATGCCGAGCTCCTGGGCCAGGTCGGGGACGTCGTCGGTGTCGAACTTTGCGAAGAGGAAACCGTCGTTGGCCTGGTGGGCGTCGGACTGCTTGGCGAAGATGGGGGAGATGGCCTTGCAGGGGCCGCACCAGGTTGCGTGGGCCTGGAGGGCGACGAAGGGCTTCTCCTTGAGGAGCTGGTCGAACTGCGACTTGGAGGTGATGTCTACGACGGGCATTGTGTATACTGCCGGTTATAACTTTTGCCGGTTCTTGTGGTAGTTTTGTGGTAGGCTTTTTTGTTGAGATTTGCAAAAAGGTGTTATGACGTTTGTTTGTTTTGATCGTTTGATGAGAAGGGTGATTTATATGGCGTTCTTTTAGTAGATCATGTATATGTAGAGGACAAGGCGTGTTTTTTTTTGGCGAGGAACTTCTTTTTTTATTAATCTAAAAGCTTGGTAATGGCAAGCGTCGGGTAATAGCAGCGTCGGGAGTCGGTGGAGGGGCAGGTCTATCAATCGCGACGTGGGGTTGCTCACTAAAGGCGGCACTGACGTGATTTGCTTACATTTGTCATATCCGGCACGCGAACTGAGGTCCGTGGCATATGTTATAAACAAGTATGCACAATAAAGGTAGCTTTGAAATCATGTTGATGAGTCTTGGGTGAAGTGATTCCTGATATTATAATCAGCTCTGCAGAAATAGATTTCAGGAGTGTTGATTTTATTTCATTTTTTGATTTATTTTTCATTTTAAGCAATTTTTTGGCACGTTCAACGTTTGGAATCATCATGTTTAACAACCGACTTCTTTTCGGCAAGCAATGCGGCCCGGTGCTTTCGCCCAGGGATGGCAACTCCGTACAGATAATGGAAAAGGTTTCGGCAGCTCGAGGCTTATCGATAGATGCCGCTGCATGGATCCGCTAAATTTTTTTCTTGGAGTGGAGGGGTTCACAAAAATTTTGGAGGGCCGGCGCATCACCCCGCCGATGCGACAGTGTAAACTCTGACCAACCTATGAGCACAACTTCCCATTCTCGAATTGGCAAAATCTAAAATCGGTTGGGTCGATAACAAAATGTCGAAACGTACGCAGGACGCCTCGGAGGATCTCCCCCTCAAGGGCGGTGATCGACCCGAGCAGATGGATGTAGACGACAAGGACATGGGCGAATTCGAGGATGAATTCGAGGACGAGTTTGAGAGCGAGGACGAAATCATCGAGGCTGGCGTCGATGGACGACCAGACGCAGAGAGGGAAGCGGAAGAGAAGGGTGAGATTAACATTGGCTTGCATCATTGAGACTCAATTGGAGACTAACGGGAAGCAGAGGCGATGGAGGTTGACCAAGGCACATTCATCGTCGGTCGCAACAAGCTCGAGCCCGGCCAGGTCCTGGCGCCCGATCTGTCGACGTACGAGATGCTTCACAGCCTCAGCACCCCGTGGCCCTGCCTCTCCTTTGACATTGTGCGCGACTCCCTCGGCGACAATCGCAAGGCCTACCCCGCCACCATGTACACCGTCGCCGGAACCCAGGCGGAGAATGCGCGGACGGGCGAGAACCAGCTCATGGTGATGAAGTTTAGCGGCTTGAGCAAGATGGACAAGGCCGGGAACGAGGACTCCGACGACGAGGACGACGAGGACGACGACGAGGACGCCGACCCGATCCTGGAGAGCAAGACCATCCCGCTCAAGTCGACGTCGAACCGCGTGCGCGCGCATCAGATCCCGAGCCAGGAAGACGGGAGACCGCCTACGACGTTGACGGCGACAATGACGGAGTCTTCAGAGGTGTACATTCACGACGTGACGCCGCATCTCGCATCCTTCGACACGCCCGGCGCCACGGTCACCGCCCAGCAGAACAAGCCCGTCTCTACGGTCCGCGCGCACAAGGCGGAGGGATACGCCGTGGATTGGTCGCCGATCGTGCCCGGCGGCAAGCTGCTGACAGGCGACAACGACGGCCTCATCTACGTGACGACGCGGACCGACGGCGGCGGCTTTGTGACGGACAACCGGCCGTTCCAGGGGCACACGGGCAGCGTGGAGGAGATCCAGTGGTCCCCGTCGGAGCAGAGCGTCTTCGCGTCGGCGTCGAGCGACGGCACCATACGCATCTGGGACGTGCGGTCCAAGGGCCGCAAGTCGGCCATCACGATGCAGGTGTCCGACGTCGACGTCAACGTCATGTCGTGGTCGCGCCACCAGACTCACCTCCTCGCCTCGGGGGCCGACGATGGCACCTGGGGCGTCTGGGACCTGCGCCAGTGGAAGGCCAGCTCGGACAAGCCGCAGCCGCTGGCGAGCTTCGGCTTCAACAAGGAGCAGATTACCAGCATCGAGTGGCACCCGACCGACGACTCCATCGTCGCCGTGGCCGCGGGGGATTCCACCGTGACGCTGTGGGATTTGGCCGTCGAGCTGGACGACGAGGAGGCCAAGGCGGCGGGGGTTCCGGCCGACGTGCCGCCTCAGCTGCTGTTTGTGCACTACCTCAAGGACGTCAAGGAGGTGCACTGGCACCCGCAGATTACGGGCAGCCTGGTGGCCACGGGGGAGGAGTTTTCGGTATTCCGGACCATTAGCGTGTAAGCTCTAAGAGATTAAAATTAAATAGCATTTCACGACTTGTCAGCCTTGCTTGTTCATGATCATTGCGGTGTTTGAAAACCAAAAATTGCTCGGAAGATGGACACGGAGGAAGACCACCGAAGAACGGTCCCGGATGGGGCCGAACTGAACGGAGAAAGACTCCGTGGGAAAGTGGGTTCAATTTATTTATCCCACTCACGCATGGTACGGAGTTAGTACTCCGTATATAAGCGATGATGATGAATCGTGAGGCAGCAGAGGGTATAGCAAAACGCATGGAAAAATTACAACACACACTGAACAACAAATGTACAAACTCATCATGGTGACGTGGCAGGTTGACAAGATTGCGAGGTTGAATGAGGCTGCTTGATTGGTTTGTGAGGCAGCGGTCGTTTGTTGATAGGGGGGTTACATATATGGGTATGAGACGCCTGCTGGGTGCGCTGACCAGACTGTGAGCATATTCTCTTTTTAAGTTTTATTGACTGTTGTGTTTTCACATTTTTCTTTTACACTTCATTTTTGTTATTTATTTGTACTGTTTATTTAATCCCTTGGTTTATACTCCGGGTGTGTTGGAGGCGTTTCCGCTAATGATAATCTAGATTCATTCGTATGGTGGCTCGACGCCTGATGTTTGAGATGGACGCAATGTAAACCTTGCCATTATCGAGCGACAATTATGCTGTCTTGAATACAGTTCTGCACTACCCTGATGCCAAAGACACCCTCGTCTTGCTATCCCCCATCTCCAGCAACCACCTCCCCCCATCCCCGCTCGGCACAACCGCCAACCTAACATCATCCCTCGGCCCAGCAAGCGTAGCAATCTCAGCCGTGCCCGTCCCAGGCACCTCGAGCTCCCCGCCAACAGGC
This sequence comes from Trichothecium sympodiale, assembly GCA_003012115.1. Taxonomy (NCBI): domain Eukaryota; kingdom Fungi; phylum Ascomycota; class Sordariomycetes; order Hypocreales; genus Trichothecium; species Trichothecium sympodiale. The sequence continues at coordinate 13,620 of PXOB01000250.1, forward strand.
ACAAGATCAACGCTCAGCACGAGCAGCGCCACGATGACCATGATTTCCGTGCTAGCAAACTGCCTCGCGGGGCAAAGATGAGGCGGCGCGCCCCACGACAGGAAGCTGCTCGGCGCAACCTTTGCCTTCTTGTTATCTACTCTAGCGCAGAACCGGTACGGGTCAAAGACTAGGGCGTCGGGGCCCCAGATGGAGGTGTTCTTGTGGATGGGCTCCCCCGGCATCTGGAGGTAGGAACCCTCGCGCAAGAGGTATTTACCGTCCAGCAGCGTGTCTTGGGTGACGAGCCGGATGTTGGCGTGGATGTGGCGCGTCCGCTGCGTCTCCTGGTATACGGAGAGAAGCAGGGGGCACTTCGTCTTGAGCGCCGAGACGTCGAGCACGCGACACGTGTCCCCGTTGTTGTCTCTAGTGTGCCGCACGGCGTTGGTGCTGATTTCCTCACGCACCTCGCTCATGATGGCCGGCCGGGAGATTAGCTCGATGATGGTCCAGAATAGTGTCGGGACGGTGTTGGGGAAGGCGGCTGTGCAAAAGGTTGCGTCCTGCTTGACCCTGTCCGGGAAGGGGACGCCGCCTTGGGTGAGGACGCGCTGGCGCTCGCGGATGATGTGGGATGCGTCTGGTGGGAGGTTTTGGAAGTATTTGGAAAAGGCGTCGAAGACTTTTTGGCGGGCGGCGTAGCCTTTTCCGAGAAAGTCTGTGCCGGATATGTGTGCTGCTTTGTATGATTCCCATTTCCTATATGCCCTGTCAGATTGTCTTTGACCCTGTTTTGGGAAAACTGATTTCGCAGAAAAAAAGGGAAAAAAGGGAGAAAAAGAAAAAGAAAAAGAAGAGAGAGAGAGAGAAGGAAAAAGAAAAAGAAAAAAGCCAGGGGTAGGTTTACCAAAAAGCTGCCTCGACTTCAGCATCAAGAAAAGGATGCCGCCTCCCAAAAACACCACGGCTCGTAGCCTGCACAACCACCCTCCTGCACCAACCCAACAAATCCACCTCGCCCCTTTCGCCATCCCTCAACTCCTCAACGTCCGCCACGGCTCGCTCCGCCATGCGCAGGTTCTGCTCGTCCAGCCCCGGCCCCGGCGCCAGAGCGTCCCTCATGGCCACGCTGAACTCGTCGACCATGTCGCCGCCGAAGAGGGCGTGCGTCTCGTCGGTGGCGTCGCCGAATATCTTCGAGGCCTTTTGGATAAAGGGGCGGAAGGAGAGGGTTTTGGCGCGCTGGATGACGGGGGTGAGGCGTTGGGAGTTGGAGACGTAGATTTTTTGGTTCAGTATGCTTATTGTGTACATCTCTGCGTTTGTCTTTTTGCTGTGATGTGTTAGTACTCAAACACACACCCTTTTTTTTCTCTTTCTTTTTTCATGTTTGGTAGTTGTGTAGTGTCTTACCTTATCTCTCCGTAGTATGCCGTACCGTACTTCATCAACCCGAGGAGATGGCCGATGAGTGGAACGGTGGAAGACACCCGTGGCGGTTCCCTCGGGTCATCGAGGTGGTTTATGGCAAAGTCGATGCCGTAGACGAGGACGACGACGCCAACGAGGGCTATGGAGATTTCCTGCAGCATTTTTATCAACCCTAAATTCCGAACTGGCGAGTAACTGGTGCCTATAAAATGATAACATATGACCTGCCCTCTTATATATATATATACGACATGTGTAATCTAGTTGCTCGCAAATGTAAGACCGATTCGCGAGCGCACGCGTGGCCTGTCGTTTCCGTATCCGTATTTCTTAATTTAACCTATCATACCCCTAAATGACCGTTGAACCCCGCACTTTGGTCAGAATGCGAATAAGAATTAGCCCCACAGATCGTATACGCGTGTTCGTGATCTGCTCGGCGTGTTCGTGTTGGTGATTTGCTCTCTGGGTTTTAACCGTGGTCATTAGACTATTTTTGTCGACGAATCCGACGAATTGCATATTGCCTCGTATCGACAATCCCAGTTCCACTTGACAAAAAAAGGGGAAGCCACTATGCAAGCAGATGAGCATCTCAATACTTAAAGGTAAAACACCAGCCTGCTGATTTTAAAAAAAAATATTGCCCTTAGTCTGGCCACGCTTCTTTTTCTTTTCCTTCTTCTTGAGGTTGATGTTACGGAACATGATGTGATGGGCAGGAGAGTAGCACCCACAATGATTATCTTGCTGGACGTCGGCAGGTGTGCGGGCGACAAAGGGGCACGCCGGTGAAGAAAACAAATTAGCCTAGACCGAGTGTTTGGGACATCTGATGATGCCTCAAAAAAAACGTTGTTCTCAATGCCCTCGAGCCTACTAGGAGTGCTTCTTATCTGAATCTGATAAAATATAGTGATACGTAGTGATGTGCTAACAAGTCAGGTCATAGCTTAAAGTTGATGTCCTGTATTTGCTTGATACTGCACAGTAGTGAACATTTGCATCTCACGTCCGTAGCCGGGATGTAGGCCGAGGTGACTCGTTGGACGCGAATACCGGTGCCGGAAGGCATCTGTGATAGAAGCTGTCAAGGGAGCAAACACCGAGGCTAAATTGAAAACGAATAAAGAGCCAAACCCTATCACCAGTATAGTATCTGTGAGTCTCTGCTGTACATACTAAGCAGCCCAAACACCAAACACCAAACCGCAGCTGAACCCAGCCATCGCAACAACAGCCGCCACAACCCAAATAGCACATACACTCCCTTCTTTTTTCAACGTCCCGTTATATAAATCCCATCTAAGGCACAACACCAGTAGCGTCGAACCCAAGGTACCACGACCCAATGTCCGTCAAAAGCCCCTGGGCGTTGAGAAACGTGGCATTAGGACCTACATTAGAAACGTCGCTCCTAAAAGCGCCAAAGTAAGAGTACCTGCCAATAACAACGTCGTCGTCAAACAAGTCCGAGGACTGATTGTAATAAAGCTGACTCTCATAAAGATCCCGGTGCGCGTAAGCATACTCTGTCGGCCAAATCTCCTTATCAGGCCATCTACATTTCCCCCCAAAAGTCAGCCGTCAACCCTCCTGCAGATCAATATATAGTTAGTAACACCATGTCACTTACATGGACTTTCTCTCATCAATATGGCTGACAAGACCCCCAAAGTTATCATACCAATGCACAGGCACAAAATCAAAAGTGCACTCTCTCCCAAGCACACCTCGACAACTATCCAAAAAGTCCATCAGCCAGACCAACCCGTCCGGAGCGCCCGTAACAGCCGGAAGACCCAACCTGACGCCCCTCTCTACCAACGGCTCGAAATTCGCGATCCACGCCTGCGCCGCAACCTCGGGAGAAATATCGCTGCCGCCCCAGTCTGACGGCGCGTCGGGCTCGTTGAATCCTAGGACGTGCTGTATGTCCATCCCCTGGTTATCGATCAGGTCGAGCACTTCTTCCAGCCATGTCGTCGAGGACGGGTCGTCCTTGTTTACGCCCCACATCATCGGGACGAACTCGAGGGACGGCTGCTGGGCGAGGGAGGGCGAGGGGCGGGATTGGTAGTTGTAGTACCATGTTAGGTCGGAGCCTGGCTGCGTCCAGATTAAGTCGTCGGAGGGGTGGTCGTCGCTGGGGATGTGGATGAGGCCGCGTTTGGGGGAGGAGGGGGCGGCCAAACATGCGGCTGATGGGCTGAGTATTGCGAGAGGAAATGCCATTTTGGATAAATATACGGTCTTTGGCCGAGGGAGATGTTATGATGTCTAATGTGATGTTTAGCGTGAGGCTTGATGTGAGAATGCTTGTTTATGCCATTTCTCCTTTTCTCAGATCAGATGGACTTGTAGGCGATTTACATATATACATTTCCTGGCAGTCGTATTCTATCAAATCCCGGCAAGCAATGTTGTTACAAACCGCGTCCATATCGGGCAGTTCACAAAACACAATAGGCAACTTCTTCCAATCAAACCCAGGCAAGTCGCGAGACGGGTGGTAGATGAATTTCACCGAGAAGAATTTGGCTTCAACGTCGCAGCAAATGCAGTCCTAGTGCATTGTTTGGAACCAAAACGGCAGGTTACTTTCAATGATTGCGCCGTATCGGTGTCATTCCAGGGGTATTGCGGATCATCGCTTATATCAGAGCTTGGTGAGGATTTGCGGTCCCGTATCTTGACGAATATATATTTTCATGGTGCGTGTAACTCGTAGGGTGGTAATGCTAAGGTGTGACATAGGGCCGAAAAGAAGAAAAAACGTCGGAGATGCAATTTTTCAAAAGTTGCATTTCCAATCATCTTCATTCTGCTCCGCGGACTTGGTTCATCAAGTCATGTGAGATGACTTCCGGGGATTCACGGTTATACCGTCGGAAATCCGTCGCATTTCCCCACGGGGAATTCCCCGTTCAAATGACCAATAGCGTTTGACATGTCACATTATATGAACCAGTAGAATTACTCACTGACTTAAACAAAGTGCCTGATTTGGCAGGCTATACACACAACTTTAAGTCTGCAATGTATTTCACAGGGTGGGTACTCCTACTTGAAGGATACGTTTAGATGAATTATTATTATTATAGCGCGTAAAACAAATAATTCCAGTCAACTCCGTCTATATCAAAATGCTTGCGCAATGCTATTCTAAAATTGCTAATCTAAATGGGGATTCGTGTATTCATGCCATACAAAGAAAAATAATTGTTCGGAAATCGCCCGGGTTTTGCCATTCCGCTCAGCCTCAATATTGCAACTACTCGGTTCCTTTCTCTTCCGACGAGCGCACGGGTCAGTAGTTGTACAATGTGTGCGCGCCAAGGGTTGATGAGTCTTGAAAAAGGGGGAATGAATGCATTCCCATCGGACCACGGTGAGAACACACCGCATACTCATGAACGCGGCAGTTTTTTTCTTCCTTTTCTGCTTTTTTTCTTCTTCAACTTGTCCTGATCCACGAGCGAGGACTGTGCGATACCTCGGCAGTTTTTCCTATGCTGTTGCGGACAGACGCGGATGCAGAAGTGGGTCAGCCATGTCTCAATCCACGATTTTGACTTGGACTGGGTGGTACGGAGTGATATTGAAAGTAGGGGGTTGTGGGTGAGGATCGTGTAAGACAAAAGTCCCTTGTGAATTGATAGACATGAGATGAAGCAAAAGTATTCGAAAGATGGTCCACTCTGCTTCTTCCTCTCACCACACTTCATGCCTACTCTGAAAAAAAAAACGAAGAAGAAAAGAAGAAAAGAGGAGCTAGGGATGAAAGCGGCGTCCATCGTCAAGCCTCACCGCTTCAGACCGATGACCCGTTCTTAATCTTGGCCTCGATAGCGTCCTTGATGCTGTCCCAGTGCTTGTTGGTCGTGACGCTCGACAGCCAATAGTTTCCCTGCGCGTCCTTGCCGTGGACAATGGCAAAGTTTGGGAAGACGATGCCGCGGAAGCAGCTCTGCGTGTACGAAGGGCGTCCGGCGCCAGGCTGGACAAAGGTGCTGTCGCGCACATTGGCGATGACGGCGGCCGAGAAGTCGAGGTCGAGGATGTGCGCCTTGGACCAGTTGGACATGGTGACGAGGTGCATCGTGGCGTTGCCGAAGATGGGGTTCATCCTCGCCGGGTATTGCCGCCAGAGGGAGGCGTAGGCCTCGACCTGCTCTGGCCTGCGCGCCGACGTGATGCTCTGACGGACCCGGGCCGCCACCTGGCTCACCGGCCCCTTTGTGAGCTGCTCCGCCGGCATGGACGCGATGCACATGCCCACCGCGTTGCCAAAGTACGGACCATCCGCCGGCAAGATGCCATCCGTGTACCGCCAGCCTAGCCCGTTGATGAGGCTGACGAGCCTCTTTGGACTCTTTGCGAGGTAGGCAGAGTTGACCTGTGCCCACCAGGCGGAAAGAACATCGCCGTCGCTCAGCATGAGCTTGTCCTCCTTGTTGCTGCCCTCGTCATCGGTAGGGACGAGGTCGGCGAGGGCCTCTTCTCGCATCTGTCGCAGATACGGGCCGGGGATGCAGACCATGCGGCTCTGCTGCTTCCGCTTCAGTAGCATCTCCGGGAGGTGACGAAGGCTCCAAAAGAGGAAGCCAAAGGTAGACAGCCGCGACTTTTCGAGCTCGTGCGGCTCCGACGGTAACCGTCCCAGGTCGGCCAGGGGGTCAAAGTCGATGCCGGTCGGCTTGGGGTTCTCGTCCCCGCGGCCCTGTAGCTCGAGAGACCAGGCGTGGAGGATGATGCCGAGGCCCACGGCGTCGCAGAGGAAGTGAGGCCAGCTCAAACACACCAGCGTGGCATCGCGGAAGGTGACGACGATGAGCGTCAGCAGAGGCTCGTCCTTTGTCAGGTAGTCTTTTACGTTTGTCGGGACGCCCTCGACCTTCCACAGCTGCTCAAAGTGGTGCGGGCTCGCCATGACTGCTGGTTCCGTCGTGGCGCGAGGTATATCGCAAGCAATCGGGTGATCCATCCGTAGCATGTCATGCGCAATGTGATGAAATCTCATGGCCGGGCGATGAGGGCTGAACTCGTCAGGTATGTGAAATTCCGATTGACCTGTGATTGGCTAAAAAGAGAAATCGAATGTGTGAGATGAAAGTGTTTTTTTATACCAGCAATTGTCCAGTGTTTGTTGTTTTTCTTTTCCTTCTCTTTCTGTTTCATATAAAAGACTCACATTTTTTCTCAACCTTGATCCCAACTTGTTCCACCCATCTCGTTTAATCAGACGCTCCAAGCTGTCTCTCAGTTTCAAAGTGTCCAGCGCATTGTCGAAAAGAAAAGCCGATTGAAAGACTGCGTTGCCGGTGAAGAGAGTGTCGTCGAACCATCCCAAGGGCACGACTTGATCAGTCGGAACGATGGGAGGCTGCTTCTTCCCTTTCCGGCTCTTGAATGACTTGAACATGCCGTCGCCAATGCTTCTTCTCTTGTTGTTCTTGCTGCTGCTGTTATTGTGAGGTTTGTTGAGGTGGTCGAGTCGAAAGTTGGTCTGAAGAGGGATCCTTTCCTGGCTGGTTACTGATGGACACCGTTGCTGGTTTCGCTTGCTTCGCCTCGAGAGGAAGAAGGGTGCGGATAGTTCAGACAAGAAAGACATCGAGTCAGAACCCCGCGAGCGCGTCCAACGGGATGTTTCCGGCATGACGAAGGACAACCCTTAAGACTTTTTTATAGTGCGTAATGGTATAAGAAAGCGGTAGGGGATAAGAGTTGATTCTGGACGATAGATTCAGCCACCAAGAGCCTTGTTTCCTTTCTGGCTTGCTTGCTTGTGGGGGGAATCCTGCAGATCAAGGCTTGACCTTGCTTGGAATATCAAGTACGGAGTATATTGAGAAGAAATGCAAGCAGATTTGAAAATGGCAAATGTTGATATGTTCAGGTTGGAAAACGCCCGGGGTGGTTTTTTTGTACTCCTCTTTTGTCTTTTAAGCCGAACTAGCGAAATGTAGATCAATCAAAGTTGCTTTCATGCGTGACCTTAGCCATGGGTCTCTTTCTTTCTTTTTCCAAGGATTTTGATATACGGCATAGGCGATGGAGAGAACCTATCAGGGGTTCTCTCCGATCGGAGCCTGTCTCGTGCAGCAACTTGGCCTGTGAATGGAGAGTGCCCTTTTACAGTCCGGGCGCCTGAAACGATAACCTATCGAAAGAGGACGAATGAAAAGTTCGAGTCAGGGGGCATCGGCGGCAAAGAGTGAGTGTATGACCGCATGACTCATTTTTTCTTTTTCTCATTGCCTTTTTCCATGGGTAGAAAGCAGGATTACATCGTCAGTTGTCTTTCCACGTCACAGCCTCGTTGACAGCTGGAAAGAAAAAAACAAAACAAAAAAAAGGCCCCTCCCTTCCTTTAGCCTTGGAGAAATGACTGAAATCGCGGTCAGCAATTAATGTTTAGTGACAAAAAAAAGGTCATTGCTGGTGACAGACCGTAAGAGTGAGCCCGGCAAGCCCGTTGCCCAATTATAGTTGTAGGATGTATCTCCGTCAACGGCTGATTTCCTCCTTTTTCCAGAACCCACGAGCTTCTTTTCCTTTCTAAAAGTAGTTGTGCGTGTCCTAGCGTCCTAAGACCAACAAGGAGATTTCAACCACTTTCGCCCTCTCAATGCATCCACAAAGGGGAAAGAGGAAAATGAGTCTATGCGATGATTATACCCTGCCACCCCCACCGAACCAGGGTACGCACTTACCGCATAATGGTTTTTAGGTCTGCTGATTCTGGAAACTCTGGTCTGCGCCAAATGGTCAGTACTGGGCCCTTGGGGTTATAGTACCCAGGTGATATAGTCCTTTCGCCCCAATTTTTCTGTGTCACCAGAAGTTGTGTTGAGGCGGCCTTGGCTCCCAATTCGTGACTTCAGATTACGAGTCTCTTTTGTCATGGCTTGTCTGGTTGTCAAAGAAGGACTATTAGTAAAATCCACACGTCAATCCTCCATGGAACTATATGTACGGAGTACTCCGTACAGCCTAGATATATCCTCCGTAGTCCTTCTTCCGCTTTTCGATCGTGAGGGGACCCGGCGATCTTCGGTCCCATCTCCTTTATTTGTTGACCGTTCGTGGTACTACGTAATGTGAATTGGAAAATGCATGGACTTTTCTCTTCGCTAGTCAATGTCTTTTCTTCTCATCCGCAGACCGTTCGATTCGTTTTCGCTCGGCGGGTAAGGGAAGTTGTCGAAAAGTAGCAACAGCAGAGTACGCTCGTGCCCCTCGTCCGAATGTTGCAATTTCGTGCGCCGTGTCGATGGTAGGAATATCGTCAATTATCTAGACTTGTTGAAGAAAAGGGGCATCTTAAAGAAAGAAGAAGAGACGTACAGCATGATAAGCAAATGGGTTCGCAAAGCTGCTGCTAGAGGAAGCGTTCCGCTCGAGTTGGCTACGAGAGCTGCGATAAGAGGAATGTGTTCTATTCGAGGGCTGATCAATACTTCTCTACGGAGTAGGCCTGTTATCCTGTGGTTCTGCGGGGATCTTCCACCTTCCTTGACTTTACCTTTCTTTACTTCACCTGCTACTGCTGCTGCTATAGGCAGGAGCTCCTTCCTTTCTAACCTGATAACCATAGCGATTAGAAGGAACGACCCTTTTTGCTGCTCCCCATTAGTAACAATTTCTAGACTCACCAATTGCTCCTCGTTGCTGTCACGTGATGATAAAACATTCCCATAGGAAGAGTAGGTCCAGCAGCTGCGCAGCTTCGCTCAATAATTGAGATTTCTGGGAACAGCGACAACCCAAGCCCAACGGTTGCGAACCATCACAGTAGCCAAGGCATGCAAAAGGCGGGGGCATTTCTTTTTCTTCGTCGTTTCGTTTGCTGGCGGTTCGTGCCCCTATCTATTTTCTTCTGTCTGTTGGTTGTTGCTCCTCTTGTCGCCAGCGTGTAACACACCATCACTTTCCCTCATCCTTTCTTCATTCTTCCTTCATCCTCCCTTCATCGTCACGTCCAATCATCCTTGTGAAATGGAAGTGCTCGGCGCAGTTGGAAGCTCCTTCGGCCTGGCCTCATTTGGCCTCCAGGCTATTGAATTGTTTGTAAAATACTACAACTCAGCCAAGTCTCGAAGCCGAGACTTGGAAAACGCCTACGACAAGTTTTGCGAGCTCCGAAACATACTCACCCGTCTTGGGGAAATCATGCCCCTGAATCAATCCCGCCATGCCGAAACGAACGCTACGAAAAGCCTGAGAAATGCAATTGAATCCTGCAGAGAGCCAATAGAGCGGCTGCGGGCCAAGACGGAGAAGTTGCAGGCCAAGCCTGACCAAGACAAGCTGCGTAGCCTACGTCAAAAAGCGACCTACCTCTTCCACCAGGAGAGCCTGAACGACCTCAAGGATGACGTTCAGAGCTGCATCGACCGAATATCTGTCGTCGTACAGCTCATCAACGCGGAGGACGTCAAGTATATGTTGACCTTTTTAGACGTTATTCGCGGAAGTCAAGCTTCATCCTTGTCACAATCGTGGCTCTCGGCCCCCGACATCACGGTACATTACAACACGGCCATTAAGAAGAAGGAAAATGTTGGAATTGGAACAGGGCAATGGTTCATGACTGGGCCTGCCTTTGAAGGATGGTTGAGTACGCCTTGCTCGTTTCTATGGCTCAACGGATACGCTGGGTCAGGCAGGTCCATCCTTGCCGCCACAATTGTCCAGGCCACTACGCTACGAAGGCATCAGCTCGGCTCATCTGCCGTAGCATTCTTCTTTTTTTCCTTTGTCGACAAGACAAGGCAAACGGCTGGTGCCATGCTGCGGGCCATTATTCTCCAGCTCGTCTTCCAGGTCGACGGGAACGGCCCCAAGCTCGATGATTTCCGCGCTCGCTTCCCTAACGCATCACCATCAAACACAGATTTAAGCACCTTCCTCCAGGAGCTTGTGAGGGCACTCGATACCGTCGATATTATTGTCGACGGTCTGGATGAGAGCCCCCCCGGGGAAGTTCGAGAGGAAGTCTTGGAAACGCTTCTGGAGTTCCGTAGCTGGAGACAGCAAGGACTTCATCTCCTTGTGACGAGCAGAGATTACCCTGACATTCGAAGGGGCCTGGATCAGCCGTCTGATGATGGAGTCGTACATCTCGAGAGCAGCATCATCAAAGACGACATAGAGAAGTTTATGAATTAGAGTCTCACGAAGAATAAAAACCTCAAAAAGTGGCAGGACTGCTTTCCTCGGATAGAGGAGAGCCTAATGGAGGGCGCCCATGGAAGGTGAGTTTATACCAAGGACGATATGTGCTGCTCGGGACATAAAATTAACCCCTTTTATAGTTTTCAGTGGGTAAAGTGTCAGCTCAGCGAGCTCGCTTTGTGCCCTCACAACGCTTACCACTTAGAAAAGCACCTGAATTCTTTGCCCCAAGGCCTCCACGCCATATACGATCGAATGCTTGGAAATATCCAGGATTGGGGCAAGACATTGGCAAGGCGCATATTGCTGATGCTATGCTGTGCAAAGCAACCGCTACAGGTTGACCAGCTTATCGACGGCATCACCGTCGACCTGGAGGGTGACGGTAGGTGTGATGAAACACACCGAATTCGAGATCGGGAGACGCTCAAGGAATATGTGCCAGGAATGCTCGAGATTTACAAGGATGATGAGGCAAATAAGACGTTTGTTCGCATCGCACATGCTTCTATCGCCGAATATCTTGAGTCTCCTGCTGCTCTTGAGGGCTCTAGTGCCTATTTTGCGTTGCGTCCGGAAGAGGCCCAGGCGGAGATGGCATCTATTTGCCTCGCCATTCTCCAACAGCCAAGTTGGGAAGGTCCCTCGGAAGATTTCAGATTCGACCCGCAGTCTTGGATAGAAGTTGACGTGCGGGACTCCGACCCAGGGGCAGGGGGGCGACCTCGATGGCCCTCCGACCTTTAACCAGTGAGGGATCCAAGTTTCGTAGGTGGGCTGAGTGGGCTTATCGTGACAAGTATGCGTTGTTGCCCTTTAGCCCAGAGGATCCGCTATCTTACCCTGCGCCACATGGGCGTTTTCCATTTATGCCAGAGGATCCGCTATATTACGCTGCGGCACATGGGCTTAAGGGGTTCGTGGAAGAACTCTCCAACCTGTCTCTTCCATGCGCCAGCCGCAAGGCCCAATTCGGTCATTTTGCGCCTACTGAGGATTAGCTCATTACAAAGGCAATACAAAGCTACCAATCGAACAATATGGGTGTTGCAATTTGCCGCTCCCACTCAAAAGCACTGCTGATAGCCGCGCGTTATGGACATACGTCTGTTGCCAAGTTTATACTAGACAACTGTGCGAACGTCGCTTCTGAAAGCGGATTGTGCGATGAGGCTCGGCGCAAACTCCTGTTCGGACAACTCGTACCGGCCGACATAAGGAGGCCATGCTGTTCACAATCGTGTGAAGCGCATCCTCTTTTCGAGGCGAGTTATGAGAACATCTTGTATCGCGCATCTGGCTGCGGCAATGCAGAGCTATTTGGGGCCGTCATTGACGGAGCAGTGGAAGGCGGTCGTTCCTTGACCCGCCGTGACTACCACCATGCCCTTTCGGCCGCTCTACACGGGGGGCGTACCAGAATTGCTGAAAGATTGATTGCTACTGCGCCATTTCTCCTTGGTGAAGACTGTGAGATGACATGGTTCCTTGCTCTGATAAACGTGGCGATCAAGAATGATTTGGATGGAACACGATTTATTTTGGATAAATACCCCTTGGTTAAATCCTACAAGCCAATCAGTATTGTTACACCTTATCACTATGCCAGCATAAATGGCCATTCAAGGATCAACAAATTGCTCTTTAGTCACCGTTTAGAGCATGTGCCGGACCAGAACGGGGATACTCCGCTACACCTAGCATGTGTCGAGTACAAATCGGACGTGTTCGACGCTCTACTCGATGGGCTTGATAACCCAGAGGCCATGGTTAACAAGGTCAATGAGTGCGGGCAGAGCGCTTTCTTCTTCGCCTGTCGCTCTGGTCTTGGGGACGCGGTGAAGACCATGCTGGGCCTCGGCGCCGATGTGACCTCCAAGGACTGGCAGAGAACGACGCCCCTGTCAGCGGCTGCCAGAAACGGCCATTACAATGTGGTATCGCTGCTGCTCAAGCATGGAAGAGACCATGACATCCATCTGAAGTCTGTCGAGGATCACTCCGGCCGCACGGCAGAGGCTTGGGCTCAGAAAATGGGACACAGTGCTATTGAGGCGGCACTGGCATCAGATGATGAGATTGCACCTCCATTGATTCAGCCTCAACCCCAGGCGGCCAAACTATGGTGTAAAGCCTGTAGTAGGCCCCCATCCACGAACCCGGAACGTCTCATGTCATGTCTTGACTCGCCCTGGCATCGGTATGGGATCTGCCTGGAATGTCATCACCTCGGCATTCGATGCCACGCTTTTGGTTGTATCAATGTGGTTGGTTTTCGTGAACTGCCTTCGGGTAACGGGCACTTTGTAGCATCCTATACATGTTTGGCTGATTTCGCGTATGAACTAAAGTACCGTGACAACCTTGCCAACTCCTACGGCCAGTTGTCCTTGGGTCCATCTGAGGAATAAGACTACTTCAGACGCCTATAATCATTGAATGGGCCATGGGTGAATTTTATCCTATGCAAATTTCACTTTCTCTAACACGCAGATAAAGATAAGTCGAACTCAAATCTACTTCCTACTATCCTCGTATGCAGAAGTCACAGCCTTATCAGGCATATTATTATCATCGCGGCGGATGGTGGGTATCGATGAAGCATTCACTTCCAAATTTCAAGTACGAGAGCGAACAATGAAGGGTTGTTCCTGTCACATCCTTGATTCGCTTGGCGTTTCTACGAAAAAGGTTCTTGAACAAACGCCTGGGCTTTTTTGGATCCTTATAAGTATGAGACGGAGGTCCTAGCAGGTACCTCGTCTCCTCTCCTCTTTTACCTCTCACTTTTATACACTCAACCACTTTCATACTCTCGACTACTTTCACACACTCGATCAAGATAACGAATCCACGACAGGTATCTAGCAAGGAACGACAGGCCTATTCGAACATGTGCCTTACACTAGATGATAGTGTTGTGTGCGAAAAAATGCAACGCCAAGATGGAAGAAGAGGTTCGATTCGCATGTTGGAAGGACATTGACAACGGCGCATCCATAGCCGAATATAGCAAATCGCCGAATCCAGAATGCCCGCAAGTATGTATTAACATCAGGTGGTGAGGTAGCTTCCGTCACGATTTGCGAGGAGTGCCTGAGCTCTGCAAAGCAAAGGCGAACAAGTTCTGATGACGCAAGAAGTGTCTGATTCAATACGGTTGCAGGTTTAGGGAAAATTATGAAAGGAAAGGTGGGGGGGTAGTGAAAATAGTTGGCTATTTTACACGTTAGCAGAGCCGTTTAATGAAGATGGCCACCTGGTTGAGCCCGTAAGATGTCCGACAAGTCTCGAAATGATTGATTCGATATCCGTGAGATGCGCGGCATTGCGCCACCTCGTACGATATTGTAAGCCCCAAGGGCCATTCACAAGGACCTTTAAGTCCCCCTTCCCAACATCTGTTCTGACCGGCTACAGCACGTCGATGCAACGAAATACCTGCGTGAAGGCGTTGGTCAATATTATCCAAAAAGTGACAATTAGTCGCGCTGCATATATTCATAAATCCTGCTCTAACAAATAACCCGTTATCTTTTACCCTCGTAAGAGACGATATCTTTACCTGCTCTATCTCCCTAAGATATCAAACGCTATAGGCTTTATAATCCCTAGGCAAAAGAAAAGGAAAAGCAATAAATTAAAAAAGTATTGCTTAAGGTATCTCGGATAATCAAGGTATAACTTTTTTATAAGCATTATAATGCTGCGGTTTAGTTCTATATTATATAGTTTATTAACTTTAGCGCTATATTATAAGATATATCTCTATTTATATCTTATTATATATATTACTTTATATCTTAATATATATTTTATATTATATTATATTTTATATATGATTTTATATCTTAATATATATCCTATTTTCTAATATATTATATATCTTGCTTTATATTTTCTAATATCGTAATATAGATATAAGAAAACCTGTTGCTAGCATACTTTCTTTTGCGGTTTACTAGGACGTCCGTGTCGTTAAACTTAGCGGGCGACTCGCTCGCCCAAATAGCTCTAAAGACAGGCTCGACCTAGAGGGCAGTAGTAAGTGCGACGAGATGCACCGAATCTAAGACTAGGAGACTCTCAAGGAATATTTACTAGAAATGCTCGATGTATATAAAGATAATAAGGTAGATAAGATATTTAGATATATTACCTACACTTCTATCGCTAAAGGAAAAGGGTTGTCTTAGCTGGCGACCTCGACGGTCCTCCGGCTTTTAAACAATGAGGGATCCAAGCTTCATAGATAGGCTGAGTGGGCTTAAGAAAAAAGAAAAAAGTATTATAGTAAAGTACTTATAACGTATAAGGATCCGTATTCTTAAATCATAATGCAAACACTATTTCATTTTATTTATATTATGTGCAAATTTTAACTTTGCCAACAAACAGATAAAGATTAAGAGACCCAAATTTGCTTACTAGTATCATAGACTACTTTTGAAATTCGACTACTTTAATATATTCGATACATTCATTCATTTTTTAATTTAATTGTTTTTTTCTGTTTATTTCGAATCCCGACGCAGTAAGCGTAAAGCCATAAGGCCTAGTCTTCTTCAAGTACAATCCGAGGCTTCAGCCTCATGACGTACAATCGAGCTATGTATACCCCTATAGCTTCAAACTCTATAACTATCCGTAGGACAAACACAGCGGCTCCCCATTAGTAACAATTTCTAGACTGACCAATTGCTCCTCGTTGCTGTCACGCTCCTGCTCCTGCATACTGCATTCTAACACGCAGGCAAAGATGAGTCAAGTACAAATTTGCTTCCTACTATGCTCGTATGCAGAAGACATAACCCGTCGTCTTTCACCCTCGTAAGAGACGATGTATTTAGCTGCTCCATCTCCCTATTAAGATATTAAACGATATAGGCTTTATAATCTCTAGGTAAAAGGGGGGAAAGGCGATAGATAGAAAGAGTATTGCCTAAAACGTCTCGGATGATCGAGGTATGACTTTTTTTTTTACAGGTAGATATTTTCCGGTAGCTTTATATGGCAACTCTAGCGCGGATATAATGCTATAATAATAGTTGAAAAAATAAATAAAGTTAGCAATATTGATAGATGGAATGTTTTCAATTGAGGTAGACTTTTTAATAGCATCTCGACCTGCTCTTTAGCTCAAGTTTGTCATTTGAATTTCTAACATGGGCGCATCCAGAGGGAGAGTAGGAAGGATTGAATGTGACACATATTGAGCTAAACAACTGAGAAGAAGATTTTTAACTGGTTTCGCTCCGTGTGTCTTGCTTTCTATCGCTCCGGAGTATCATTAGCATTACTTAATATTGGCGTCTCAAGAGCAAGCCAGTGGACGCATATGCCGTAGCCCTCGCACGCCAACCATTTTTCTTCGCCTCTTCTTTTTTCTTCCTTTTTTTCTCTTTTTCTTTTCTCTTTTCTTTTCTTATTTTCTTAATTTTTTTTCTTTTCTTTAGTAGACAAACCTGATAACAAGGACGGCCCTCGTCACATTTGGCCTTGCGTCTACGGCAATGTCCAGCAGCCGGTTAATAAAGGTCTTTACTCGTCTTCGTCCTATGCATACTCTCAGCTCAAACCTCGTTCGTAGAATTCACCATGCTGACGAAAAAGTTCGTAAAGTACCGTTCTAAGATCAATTAGATCCCTGAAAGACATTTGAATAGATTAAAAAAAGGCCATTCGTCATATTACGGCCACTCATTGCAGTTTGGTCTGGAAACATTAGAATCAGCACAAGAGTAATCCTTCACCTAGACGCGCAGGTAAGCCTAAGGCTTTATTGACAGTCCGCAATATCCTGAGGAAAGATTTCCCCGGACGCCAAATCCTCAGTCCAGACCTCATCTCCGGCACTGTACTTATCACGGAGCATTAAGTTAGAACTTGCGTCTGCATCATCATTCTGCTTTTCTCGAGGCGTTAATATGTCCGGGCGCAGTGTTGCCTATTCCCAAGTTCAACGTCGAAATGGAAGGCGATGTATCCGAATCCGCCGTGACATCGAAGACTCCAGTAAAAACAAATGTATTCAACCTGGATATGATCGGGATATTGTTTTTCCTAGCTGTTCAACATTACACCCAAGTGTCCTTTCTCCGCCCTCTCGCCGCCGAGCCAGCAGCAGCAATCGAAACATCGCATCCCTCCACTTGTTTCTCCTATGATATACCGCGGCACCTCAAGCAAACTCCCCAAACTGCCCGTCGTCGAATCCCAGATCCTTGGCAGACAACCTCTTCTGCTTCCTAGCCTCCTGCGCGCTCAAAGGCGAAGCCTGACCGCCCGACGACGACGACCCCCCCGGCGGCGGCGCCAGCGCAAAAGACTGCAAATTCACAACCTCCTCTGCGCCACCGCTGCCATCCCTCTCGGCAATCTGGCTGCTCCTCTTTCCCCCACCCATCTTTCCCAAATTCACAGTAATAGTCTCCCCTTCCTTGAGGCTGTAATCCTTCCTCTCAGCCTCGTCGTCATCCGCCTTCTTGCCGCGTCGGCCTCCATCGTGCCCAGCGTTCCCTTCCCACCCGAGGGCCTTGCGAGCCTCCTGCAGCGCAAGATTGAGGTCAAAAGCCTCGGACCGGTCCTCGAACCCGATGCCCAGCACCGCCTTCCTCCCCTCGGGGTCCCGCACCGTCAGGGCGAAGAACCGGCTCGAGTCTACGGCCGGCTCGACGGCGGCAGGGGACGTGTAGGGAGCCGCGGCGAAGAGCGCGCCCGTCGAGCCGTCCTCGAGGACCACGTCTATCTTGAGGCCCTGGTCGTCGGTGTCGGGCGTCGGCGAGGGGAGGGAGGTCTCGACGACGCGGAGCCGCGCCGTGAAGATGTGGCGGCTCGGATCGGATGTCCACCCCGTCGCCGAGTGACCCTTTGTACTTGACAGAGGGGGGATGTTGTATACGTGGGTTTGGTTGGCGATGAAGAGGATTCGCTGGATCGCGTCGGTGGGCAGCGGCTGGCCTGTCGTTGGGTCCAACGTCTCCATTTTCGGCCTTATTTTCGTACAATATATATATAATTGTTATAACCAATGCGTCAAACGGCAGAAAAAAATGAGAGCAAAACTCGTAGAAAAGAGCGTTAGGCGAGGTCGGGGCATGTACATGTGTACGAGAAAATGATGGCGGGGTTGATGGTGGTGGTGGTGGGATGATCGGCAGTTGAGCTACCGAAATGCACCTACGGGAAGAGCTGTCATCCAGGGGTGGGGGCACACACACCTCTGCTGCCTTTAATAGCTTCCACGCAAGACCTTACACGCTAGACAGACTCTCTTAGGCAGACGGATTCAACGATAATGGATGCATTTTTTTGCACAATAAATTCAATAAATTCAATGGTATAGTAGCTATATGAAAGGAATTATATATTACACCGACAGAGTACGGTCTTTTTCCCCATATTGTTGTCATCATCCTACATCTTTTTCCACGTATAGGTAAAAAAAGAAACGTGAACTCTTGACAATCTTTAATTCGGGGTCCATCAGAAGTAAAAAAAAGAAAGAAAAAAAGGGGAGAGGAAGAAGAAAAACATCTACTTCTTGAGCAGGTACTCCTTGTTGCCAATAGCCTTGTCCCACATGGTCTCGAGAATACCCCTGACGGGCCTTCTCCTGTCGGCCTCCGGGCTCATGTCGGCCTTGAGCTTGTCGTAAATGTTGGGCAGGGTCTTGGCCTTGTACTTCTTGCGCATCTCGTCGTAGACGGGCTTGTGGTAGATGAGCCAGAACTCATCCTCAGTGTAGTACGTGCGGGCGTAAAGCAGCTTGGCTCCCAGGAGCTCGGCGCTGCGCAGCTCGAGCTTGCGGTTCAGCTCGTAAAAGGCCTTGGGGTCGCGGGGGCCGCGGCCGTATACGCCGACGGCGAAGATGCGCTCGTTCTGCACCTCGGCCACGCGGGGGTTGAAGCGGGAGCTGAGACCAATCTCGGTGGGCTTCATGCAGGGCGCGAGGAAAATCTGCAGCTCAGGGAGAGTCTCGTTGACAAACTGGACAAACTGCGTGACGTTGCGGGCAGGGATTCCAAAGTCCTGGACGACGTACTCGTTGGCAAGACCAGACTTGTGCAAGGCGTGGTAGCAGGTACGGCTGTCGAGGAAGGGGTCGGCAAGACGACGGGTCAGAGCATTCTGAGGCACGTGGAAGTGAGTAAAGGCAAGCTTGCCGCCCCAAAAGGCACCGTGGTCGTAACGGAACAGATAGTCCTCCGTGTTCATGTAGACGGGTGTAGGCTTCTCGGGGTCCTTGCTCTTGGCCAGCTTGTTCTCGATAGTGTCGGCAAACCAATGGACCTGCATCTTCTTGAGAGTCTGCTCGCCGCTGGGGACGCTATCAAGAAACTTGGCAAGCATGACGACAATCCGGCCAGGGCCAAAGTAGACACCGTCAATGAAGTGGATGTCAGGGTTGTTCGTTGCCTCCTCGAACATGGCCTGGGCAGTGGCAATCTCCTTGACCATCTGCATGTCAATCTGGACAAACTTGGTCGCCTTGATCAGCTCAATGGTGACGAGGGTGACGATGCCAAAGGTGCCGAGGCTGCCCGCGGCGTGCTCGAGCAGGTCGGCGTTGTGGGTGCGCGAGGCCGTCTCGAGGGTGCCGTCACCAAGAACAATCTCAATCTCGGGCACCGTGTTGTTGAACAGGCCGTACCTGTACATGCTGCTCTCGCCAGAGAAGCCAGAGTAACCGCCGCCGACGGTGATGCCCTTGAACTCCATGACAATCTTGGGAATCACACCCTGCTTCAGGCAGTGGGCAGCAAGGGCGTCCATGGGGACCTTGGGCTCGGCCTTGACAGTCATGGTCTCGAGGTCGACGGGGAACAGGCGGCCCATGTCGGACGTGTCGACAATGGAGTCGCGGGTAAAGGACATGGGACGAGTCGACGAGGTGCTGCCATGGTAGACGCGGAAGTGCTTCTTGTTGTCGTAAAAGTGTCTGACCTGCTTCTGGATGCGCTCGACGGCCACCTTGTGCTCCTCCATAAGCTTTGCAGTGTCGGCCATTTTGAATTATTTCTATTTTTATTTTCTTCTTCTCGACTCGATTCGTTGGCTGGGAAAACGCTTCCTGGGTATCAATCAAAGAGAGAGAAAGGACACAGTGAGGGAGAAGGGGGGGGGGGGGG